>WEIU01006540.1:171859-344368 GCA_013389925.1 Aegithalos caudatus | reverse complement strand
AAAAAAAAAAAGAAATTCCACTACAAAATAACAGCTAAACTATTTACATCTACTGCTTTCAGCAAGAAGCTGCTGCATAATTCCCAGTCCAGTACTGAAGGGGAACGGTCCAGCTGCAATCCTACTCATCTGCCCACTTGTTTGGGTTGCAGTGTTGATCTGCTGGAGGGTAGGAAGGATCTGCAGAGGGATCTGGACAGGCTGGATTGATGGGTCAAGACCAACAGCATGAGGTTCAACAGGACCAAGTGCTGGGTCCTGCACTTTGGCCACAAAAACCTCCTGCAGTGACACAGACTGGGGGAACAGGGGTGGAAAGCCATGATGATGATGAGAGGAAATGAAATTTCCTGATGATGATGAGAGGAAATGCCCTCAGGCTGCATCAGGAGTGGTTTAGATTGGATATTAGGAACAATTTCTTCACCAAAAGGGTGGTCAGGCATTGGAACAGGTTATCCAGGCAAGTGGTGGTCACCATCCCTGGAGGGATTTAAAATACGTGGAAACGTGGCACTCGGGTATGTGGTTTAGGGATGGCCTTGGTGCTGGGTCAAAGGTTGGACTTGATCATCTTAAAGATTTTTCCAACCTAGATGATTCCATGATTCTGTGGATACCACTATTTCAACAGAAAACAAAAGCTGTTCCTTTTTTTTCCTAAAATACCCACAAAAAAACCCAAACAAACAAACAAAAAAAACCCCAAACAAACAAAAAAAACCCAACCAAACTTCACATTCATCAGCCATATTTTCTTCAAAGTTCAAGTCTAAAAATTCTCTCCTTTCTCTTCTTCTACTCTCCTTTCTTGACAAAATTAATAATTTGCCTCTAATTTTCAAGGTGTTCTGGAGCTCTGTCCTTCTCTGGAGGGACTGTTGAGATTTTTTCTTTCCCTTGTCTCAGACCTCTTCTGCTTTATCAATAATGTTGTTGTGTGTTTCCAGACCTTCCTAGTGATGTGGGCACACCCCCAAACCTCTTGTTTTGTTTTGTATTTTGTTTTTTCTGGCTTTCAAGGTTTCTCACTGCAGACATGTACTTTATTATGACATTCTTAGTGATCTGTAGGGAAACCATGACCAGCTGGGTCGCTCTGAGCAGTGTCACTGACATGTTCTCCTCCCTCCCTACTACATACTCAGGGAAAAAGGGTTTTTTTTAACAAGAAAGGATTAGAACAAGCATAATATTATAGTTCATAATAGTTAAAAAAACAAGGTACAGGGAGAATGGAGAGCATGTCACAACCTGACTGAAGGGTCTATGTGCAACATCTTGGGAGGATTTGGGAGAATTACTCACTTTGCAAATGATGGGGCCATTAAATTAAAGTTTGATGTGGCATATGGGGCATCATTTGTAATATTACATATTAAAAACATCTACAGTCACAGCTTTTTTTTCTTCCCCATTAGCAGCAAATATTTCTTCCTCTTCTCTGGTTAGGCATGTTCCCCTTGTCAGCAGAGGAGCCTGAAAGCAACAGGAAACTGCACCACCTGCTCAACGTGGTCACAGAGGCTTTGGTGTGGGTTATTGCCAAGAGTGGGATCCCCTCACAGCAGCAGACAACTCGCCTGGCCAATTTGCTGATGCTCCTCTCTCACGTCAGACACGCCAGGTACAGTTTACAGAGTGTGTGTGACACTTGTGTTATGTTGGTGTTTGTTTATTACAGCAAAAAATGAGGTGGCTGGAGCTCCAGAGCACTCCTGAGGGAATCCTGGCGCTGCTCTTCACCTCTGTCACTGTGGTGCTCTCCTTCCTAGCACAACAAAACAGGCAGTAAATTCAAGTGCTTGCTGGAACTCAGTGATGTGATACTAAAATGCTGTCTTAACATTATTACATTAAATTAGTCATTATGTGTCTGCCTGAAATGTTTAACAATAACACAAATTGAGCCTTTCAGAAAAACATCTCACCCAGCCATCAAACCCCTTCCATTCAAAATGAAAATCTGTTCCAAAACTGATCTGAGGTGTGGGTTTTGGTAGAGCAAAGTGGATTTTGGGGGGCATGTTTTTCCCAGACCAAATTTGTATGTCTTTTATGTGGGAAAACCAGAATTTTTAGCAAATGACCCATGCTACAGCAATATCAGGCTCCTGTATTTTCCATGGGAAGTGGCTCCAGTTCCTGGACCTCCTTGAGAGGTCCCAGTCTGTTCCAATGGGATAGATTTGGTGTAGAGCAAGCACCCTTAGATCTCAAGCCCAAACTCCTGAGTGCATCTGGAGTACAAATATGAGTGACTTTGATGGCAATAGCCACTTTTAGTCCAAACCATGATACAGCACTGAGTGTTCAAGCTAGCAAGGTGTCATTGTATTTTACTGCATAACAGAAAGATTTATTTTAAAGTCTGCAGCCACCTGCAAGATCATCTCACTGGACATGCAGAGAGTAAACAAAGTGCTTGAAATTAGCTGGGTAATTAGGTCTTCCTACTCAGCCAGGTAGGAGAGGTAGGTAGAAAACTGTATGTAGTAAATCCCCCTTTTACATAAAGATTCAGTATAGGGCCTCTCACATTTACAGCATCCAAGAGGTTTTACCTTTCTTTTCAATAGGATAGGTACATCTGAGTTATTTCCTGGAAGAGTTGGTATGGTGTAAAACAAAACTTGCTTCTCTAAATAGTAGAATGTTCAGCCTTAGAGTATTGGGATGTTGTCACTGTTGGCAGTGGTAAGTGATCTCAGGGACCACAGCAGTTAAAACCTCTTAAATCCAAATTTTAAAAAGGAACTTTATTGATTCTTCTCTGCACTGTTGGAACCAGCCTGCTGAGTTATTTTCTGTTCTCCTGCACAGTAACAAGGGAATGGAGCATCTCCTGAGCATGAAGTGTAAAAATGTGGTGCCAGTGTATGACTTGCTGCTGGAGATGCTGAATGCTCACACCCTGCGAGGGCAGAGGAAATCCCCGGCCACAAACCCTGAGTTTGGCCCACTGGAGCCAATGGATCCTGGAGACAGCCTCAGGAATGGGGCAACCCAGTAATTGTGTCGTGACATGGAAATCTGAGGCTTTTTCAGAGCTATGGGAGGAAACAGAACTGCTGTGATGGGGCTGCAGAAGTGTGACCTAGCGTGAGCTCTCATCCCTTCGGGATTTGCACATCGGTGTCTCGGGAGAGGCCGCGGGGCGCTCACCTCTGTGTTTCTGACATTGCAACAGCTGCACTGCTATAGTGCCTTTCTGAGACTCTGCAAAAGCACCTTATGAAATCAAGCCTCAGAACAGCACTGTGGGACAGGGAGTTGCTGCCTCTCCTTCTCAGAGGCAGAACTGAGAGGGAGAGGTAAAGGGACAGGTTTGAGATGGCAGAAGAAGCTTGGAGGAGCACGTTGGCCTTTGTCTCCCAGAGCAAGACTTTTGAGCACTGACTGAACAATGTCCTCTTTCAGCATGGGATGGTGTGAAATGTAGAACAGCATCATTTGGGACAGATTTGTGCCATTTGGGACCTCTGTGTGCTGGTCCTTGGGGAATGCCTGCTCTGCAGCTGATCTAAAGTGCCGAGATACAGACAGTGTGAAGGAGCTTATTCTCAAATATGCAATGGCTGCAAGAGCCTTCATTTGAAGGTCATTTGAAATAGCTTCTAGGGTCAGCTCAGAGCCTCTGAAGAAAGTTTAAATTGATCTTAAGTTTGTATTTTGTGAGCCTGTTCTTAACACTCACATTATTATCTGCTTATAATTCTTCAGTGCTTTAAGCAACGACCAAATCGTCTGGGTATTTCAGTCACTGCTGACCTTTGAAATGTGTTTTGTCTGTGAGATTATCATGTTGTTTTATATATTTATTAATGATGTTAAATCTATTCTGATAATTAGGTACAAGAAGTTGCTCTGTGAATATTAACTGTTTGTATTTGTATATGATCTGCTGATCAGGCCTTGTGAAACCAGCTAGAAAAAAGAAATCTTCCCACCCTTTTGACTGGTGTGTGGAATTACGTCCTGCCCACCCAAAACCTCCTGCAGGGGGTGAGGCACTGGATGGGAACATGGATGGGGATCTGTTTTTGTCTGCTGCCCTGAGGTTTGCTGCTTGCTTGTTCTCAGCATGCATGGCACCTTGTGCTGTGGTCTTCTTATCTTTACAGAAGCCCTCAAAGAGTGAGGATGGGGATAATGGTAAATGTAAAGATAATATGAGGATGAGGATAATGGTAAATGCAAAGCTAATATGAGGATGGGGATAATGGTAAATGCAAAGAATGTCAGGATGGGGATAATAGTAAATGCAAAGATAATGTAAAGATGGGGATAATGTAAAGCAGTACTTTGCTTTGCAAGTGTGATGAGTTGTTTGAATTACACTGAGATGTAGTGGTTTAAACTTCCTTTTTGTTCTGATTTCTGCATGTGTTTAAGCTGCACTGAGTAAAAAAAAAAACAAAACCTGATGAAATGGCCTGGCTGAGGACCTCAGAGATCAGCAGGGTGGCATCATTCATTCTGGTAACTTTCTCTCTACATGGAAATATTTAAGTAGGGCACATGCATGTTCTGGGCATTATGGTGAAACAAACTAGGATCACACCAAAAGTCTATTTTGAGCCAGTAAGTCTTTTGCATTAGGGACTTTGATTAGTATGGCATTTGCATATTTTGAATATTAGTCAAACCATTAATCTTGGTGGTTTTTTAAAGCCAAGGACAGTATTTTTTATAGGAGGTTTTCAGTGAGTTACACATCTATTGTCTGTTTGATCTTGTACTATACCAGATGCTGCTGCTGATCGGAATTTTTACTCTCTGCCTTTTTATTGTTTTTAAGAAATTGTAATATAGCAGTGTCCTTCTAAAGATGTGTAATATTTACAATGAAAAAAAGGAAAAAAATTGTGAGTACAGTCTTGAATTTATTGGTACTTTCATTTTGAGAGATGTTTTGCTGTGAAACAAACCTGTCTCAGTATTTCTTGGGCTTGATTGTGTTCTGGCTTCATTGCCCGTTGTGTTGCTCTTTCTCTGATTTTCCTTATCCTGTGTAATCTTTTGGTTTAATAGTTTTTCAAAGAAATGTTTAAGTGATTTGTTTGTTTTGCTTTAAAAGTGTTGAATTTATGTACAATATTGGAACAAACCTTTTGAAGAGAAAATGGAAAAGACTGGGTATAAATCATGAAATTACCTTCTAAATGGAGATTTGCTGTGGATTGACTCTGTAAAAGGGATATGCTGCAGTTTTGTGCTACACGGTGTTGTTTGTGTATGTTGCTATTAGTACAGTGCAAATAGGAAAACAATGTGATTTTAACCTACCTTTTGTCTTGTTGAACATAACTTTATTAAAAGTTACTAACAGTGTTTTAAAATGGGTGAAAGCCAACAGTTGTGGAGTCTGGATTAATGCATCTGTGTTCATACTGGGATGAGGAGAAGATGCTCATCTCCAGCAGCACAGGGAGCTGTGTGGCAGTGACTGGATGAGGGTGCCTGGGTCTCTTGAGGGAGATGTTGGCTTTGTCAGGGTCTGGATCCCCCAGACTGTCTCAGATGCTGCATTCCTGGTGTGGACACCCCTGTCCCTGCCAGCCTTGAGCAGAGCTGTCCCATTTGTGTGCTTCCATTTGGATATCAGGGCTTTTCCAGTCTCGGTGTGGATGAGGGGAGTCCTCAGGGGCTCTGAGGAGGAGCTGTTTTATTGCTTTCCTTCACTGCTTGGCTGTAACTCAGCCTCTGCTGGCACCTGGCAGAGGTGCTGCTGCTGCTTGGAGAAATTGTGCTGCAGTTCTGGGATGTTCACAGAGGTGAGCAAACCTGGCTCAGGCAAGAAGGAGAACTGTCATGAGTTAAAAAAAAAGGAAAGAAAAAAAGAAAAGCCAAACTTTTTACCAGCACACACGAGGAAAACAGGCTGAGCTTCTGCTCCCAAGTCTGGAACTGGAAGCAGGTGGTAAAACAATCACAGCTGGATTTCTTTTTTTTTCTGTTTTTTTTTTTTTTTTAAAGAAATGTGGTTTCAGACAGGTGAAATGCTTTTTCTCCAGGAATGTGAGACCTTTTCAACACCTCTGCCTTCCTTCAAATTACCCATTTCTAGAGTTGTCATGTTTCCAGTCAGAGAGTGTGTGGGAAAGATATGGAGATGTGCTGAAACATTCTCCCTTGAGATAGTGCCCAACAGGGTTAATGCTCCTATAAAATAGCAAACTAAGGCATGTTAGCAAAATAAGCATTTGAAGATTTTGTGTTTTTTAAATAAATATACATATTTCCATAGTCATATTATGTTAATTCCTTGCTGACTGAATGATAAATCTACACAGGGGTCATCATGGTCAAAGGAGATCATCCTTTTAAAGTGTTTTAAGTGCTGGAATTTTTTATTTTACTCTTGATGAGCTGGGAAGTTTGAAAAATACTTGTTGTATTTGCATCATTACAGTGGTTTAGCAGAGCCTAAAAATGCAGTGAGGCCCAGAAAATTGCCTGTTGATCTATTTGAGCTGTCTCCAGACATCATCCTCTTCTGAGGTAAGAATTTTTGTCTTGTTTGGACTCCTATTATGGAATCATGGAATGTTTTGGGTTGGAAGGGACCATCCATGGGCAGGGACACCTTCCACCAGACCCAGCTGCTCAGAGCTCCATCCAACCTGGCTTTGAACATTTCCAGGAAAGGAGCATCCACAACTTCTTTGGGTGACCTCTTTCACTGTCTCAACACAAGTGTCCTGTCACTCCATGTCCTTGTCAAAAGTCCTTCTCCAGCTCTGCTGTAACCCCTTCAGGAACTGGAAGCTGCTCCAAGTCTCCCTGGAGAGCTCCCCTCCCTGTAAGGATTCCTACAGAGCCTGGCCAGGTATCCCCAATCCATCCCACCCTCCATCCCATCCCCCTTAGGAGGTTCTGGCTGCAGATTGAGGGTGTGGGGACTCACTGTGGAATAGTTTTGGACATGCCAACCATGTTCCAGACAGGGAGTAGCAAATGCATTTTGCCCTCTAATTTCTGTCCTGTTGGGATGGGACCATAACTTCTCAGTTTCCTCTAAGTTACCCCAGGCCATCTTTTCACACTTCATACACTCAGGCCTAGAAGCCATGGAAACACCTTTCACATCCCAGAAAAATGGTTTGACATTACTTAGGTCCTGTGAGGTAATGGGTCAGCAAAACAGTTTAGATGTGGTCATTTGTTGTGCTGGCCCAGTGCCCAAACCAGTTCCCACGGCTGTTGCAAATGGGAGCATGAAAAGCAAGTGGATTGCTACAGTATGGAATGTAAGTATTACTGACATTAATTTTTCACAGTATTTTACTACTAAAGTGAAGTGTGGTGTGTCAAATGGCACTTTCATAGCTAAGACTTGCTTTTATTTATGACCTGTGTATTATTTAACTTCATATTTACACTTAAGAGTCCCCTACACTCCTCATGCATTGCTGAATGTTAGCAATTTCCATTTAGGTGCATGAAGAAAATGGACCTGCTTTGCTATAAAAATGCTAAAAATCTGCTGCTACTGCCTCAACAGACAAAGCCTTCTTCACTCATCAGTGTCACCTATTAGCTGGCAGAGCCATTACCAGTGCTTACTGCACATCTCCTGTGCCTGTTTTCCACAAAATGTTTTGTTCTGAGTCCTGTCATTTTAATTTCAACATTTCATTCTCTGCGAGTTTGTAAGGGAAAGACTGAAAGTGGTGCCTTTTAAAGCCCTTTATGTGTGTTATGGTAATGTGAGAATAACCCCAAACACCTCAGCCTCCTCCCCCTTCAACTCAGCTGTCTTTAGTTCTGTGAACTGGTGATATTTGTCTGCTGTTGTGTTTCATTCAGTTATGGATTGGTGCAGCTGACTAAACAGGCACCATGAAATGTAAATATACGGCTTTTTGTTCATTCCTCTCCTGCAGTCTGGGTTCATGAGCACCTCATGTGTGTGCTCAGTGACTGAGGGACACCTTCCACCACACCAGGCTGCTCCAAACCCCAGCCAACCTCAAACACTTCCAGGGATGGGGCAGCCACAGGTTATTCCAGCACCTCACACCCTCACAGCAGTGAATTTCTTCCTAACACCTAAAGCTGCCCTTTGTCAGTTTAGAGCCACCACCCTTTGTCCCACCCTTGTAAAAAGCCCATCTCCAGCTCCCTAATAGGTCCCCTTTAGGTACCAGGAGTTGCTCTGAAGTCTCCCTGGAGCCTTCTCATTGCTGTTGACTATCCTGGAGTGGGGTAAGTATAGCTGAGACTTCAATTCAAAACTAGTTTTGGCTCGGTTTGATTTCTCAATGCATGTGCACAACCACAATGGGGTTGTGCTTGCTCTCACTACTGCATCTGCCCTCTCTTTAAAATACTTTTTTTTTGCTTCCCTGCCCACTAACAACCCAGTCCTGAGAGAGATGATGACACAAAGAAATTGTTGGGGATATAAAATGACTTGTTTAAAGCAGAGATCAGTGTCAGCCTACAATGCAGGGATTATAATCAATTGGAAATAAAGCTATTTAAAATAGATGTGGAAGAAAAAAGATTTAAGCTACTTCCCAGACACTTTTTTTGTGACACTTTGAGATAATTTCTTGAAAGCTCTTTTTTTATATATTACATCAGCTCAACAATTTGCTATAACTGTTCATAATGAAAGGAAATTGTAGGCTATGAAATTTTCCTTAAACCTTTTAACATTGTTCAATTTTTTCCCTTGCACAGGGTTCTTTAATGGAAGAAGAACCGAATACCACATCAGCAACTGCCTATTACTTCTTGGCAGAAAGGTCTGCATGGGCATTTGTGACAACCTGGCAATGAAATAATGGTTGGAGCTGGCTTACTTCTACAGAGGAAGAAACTTAAATGAGCTCCATCATAAAGTAATTGCTTTGAAAATATCCAATAATGATTGCAGAGGGAGAGAGGACAGTGAGTGTGGCTGTGTGCAGCAAGGGGTGAGGAGGATCCATCTCTGGATACAGCCCCAGTGTGACAGCTCTTGGTGCTGGAGCACCCACAGCCTGTGAGTTTAGTTTAATATCCTGGAAATAAACCACAGTGGGTTTGCCACCATGACTGGGAAAAAGATGTTGGTTTGGCCATTCTCTGAACATCAGGACAAAGCAGTTTGCTTCATAAACCCCCCCTGCCAGCAAATGGGGAATTAGCAACCACCTGTGGTGACAAGTGTAAAAAGGGTGGGAGAACTCACAGGCTACTCAGAGACCTTATTTTCTATGGGTAAGCACTGCAGAAAGTGGCTAATTCCTGGGTTATTTTCACTGTAACACACACTACTGCACTGAGCTCTCCTCCACATGCACTTCCCCACTCCAGCACTCCCACTATGGAAAGTCAGTTCCAGAGTGGGAAATAGTTCAGCAAAATTACTAGTTTCAAACTAGTAATAAGCATTAATTGGTTCCATTTTGTATTCTTCCTCCAGGAAATCAGTTGCAAAGGAAAGTATCTGTGCCACAGGTCCCACTGCTGGATTTGGGATCTCCTGCTCTGACAAGCAAGGGATTGTGCTTCTTCCAGGACCACTCTGTTATCAGGCACAGAAATTGACTCTTCCAGGAGTGGAAGAGGCAGCACTGCTGGAATATGAAGCTGGTCCCCCCCACTAGACACAGCCACAGTCCTGCAGACATTGGCAAAATTTTAATGACAGTACTCAAACTGTACAACCGAGGGGCAGGGACAATGCTGACTGTACACAGTGTTTCTCCAGGCACTGCCCACACGCCAGTTTCATTTTAAAAACAAAGCTTATAAAAATGCACAATTCTCTCCCAATGTACTGTACACTATTCAGCAGGTTAAAAACTGAAAAAAAAACCCTTTCATTAAAAAAGTCATTGCACTATTTGTATACATCAGGGATAGTCTACATAATCATGTTCATCTAGAAAATATGTGCATTATAAATCATTTCCATGCAATGCAGCAATTCCTTATTTCAAAGGTGGTATAAAAAGACAACACAGCAGTCCTAACCACTAGAACACTTTATGTCAAACAAAACAAATGTGCATCATGATATTGAACGTGTTAGATGAATAAAATATGAAACAAAGATTCAAAAATATGCAATTTTTTTTTGTTTCCACCAAGTGACTACAGTACCAAAAGATACAAGTAACGTGAAGTGTGTGCAGAAATCGTGTTAAATGAAGTCCCTCTTCACCTGCTTCTTTGTCATGCTAACCCAAGACAGACTGCCGTGTTTAAGATTACTGTGATGTTGTTTCTGCATCTAAGAACTCAGTATCCAAACACCTTGCAAGCTTAAGAGCACTGCCCCTATAAAATAGTGTATCTATTGCATCAAAGTATAAAGTGTGTTGCTTACAGTTAAAAAAAAAAAATCTATAGAAAAAGTTTTGTTTTCCGTACAAAAACGCTGAAATTTTGTCAAGATATACATTTTGAGATGTGAAACTCACTGCTTGATTGATGCTAGAGCAGCATGGGAGAAAAAACAAAGCACCACCCAAGAGTGTTTTGGTGTGACTGCAGCGGGTCCTAGGTCGGGGGGGGCCCGTTGGTGTAGCGCAGCATGGGGTAGAAGGAGCGGGCAAAGTTGTTGGCCTGGGTGCAGCTGTAGTCTTCCTCAGAGGAGGGGATCATGCAAGCCAGGAGCAAAAGCAGCAGGAAGAACAGCTGGAGAGGTAAAGCTGCTCTTAACACCCGGTAGAAGAAGGAGGGAGACCGAGGGTTGGCCTGCACAGGCTCCGGATGGCTTTCGCTCCTGAAAAGGAGAAGCAAACAACAACAGGCACTTCAGGGTTTGAGTTAAACAAGGTGGGGTTACCCTGTTTTCAGATGAAAACTTCATTTTTCCCAGGAGGTAAACAGACCATTCCAAAGAGGTGTTGAAACCCAAGGAGAAACATTATTCACACTGATGAGGTTCTTCTCTGCCCTGGCATTACTGAGATCTACCCTTTGAACAGGCCTCAGTGGACGGGGGGTTAAGTTCTCCCTTTGTCCTTCATGGTCTGTTTGTACCAAGTGCCTCTTAGGGACAAGTTTCTTTTTCCAGGCATGCTGGTGGAATTAAAGAAGGATTCAAACCTAAAATATCCCCCCCATTTGGCACAAAAAATACCTTCTCAAGCCAGGGTTGCACATCAGTGCAGAGGTCCTGGAGCAGGAGTGCTAAAGGAAACCATTCCCTAAGGAGCAGCCCAGAGCTGGTAGGTAGAGGGGACCCTGCAGGTAGGCAGAAATCACCTCCACCCAAGTGTCAACCTACAAGGAACCTGCCCAGGTTTCTGCTGCACACAGCTCATTTCTGCCATATTCACTGTTTTTCTAGAGATCAGGCATGTAAAAGGTATTACCTTGTGCTGCTGCCATTCCTGCCATCAGCAGTTCTCCTGCGGGCCATCTGTTGAGAGAAACAGCTTTTAGTACCCAGGTTTCAGAAACCACATGGAATTTCTCTGAAAAGACAGATGTAGACCTTAAGGTCTGATTGTAAATGCTGTAATAAGGTACATGGACCTAAAAGGTAAAATGATTATACTTGAGGAACTTCCACACTAAGTATGTCAAAATACACTATATGCTGATAGCAAAATATTAGGGAAAAAAATACTTGCCTTCTTCACAGCAGGGCTGGATTTCTCTTCTTCTGGATTATAGACTCCTGAGTCCAAGTCATCTGGAACTAGCAGGAATGTTTTTGTATCCTAAAAGATAACACCACCTTCCTCTTTAAAATGCACATTCAAAACTGACAATAAATTAAGTGCAAAGAACCACCTTTCACTGCCTCTGTAGATGCACAGCCCACTGCCCCTTCACATATCCAGTTCCCCAGGATAAAGAAATGTTCACAGTGCCCAGCCTGAAGGAATTATGATGGAATGGGTGCATATAGGTATTAACTTGAAAATATCTCTGACAGGCCTCAGGATCAGCAACCTTTTGCTATGAACTTCAACTCCTATGTGTTCATGACACACTCCTAGCCTGATACCTGGTTTGGATCACACACATTCAGGTTGGATGGGACTTCAGGAAGCTCATGTAGTCCAACCTCCTGCCCACAGACCTGACCAGAAGCCTTACACAGAGCTTTATCCTCTCTGCTCTTCAAACCCCTTAAGGACAGAGGCAGCACAGCCCCTCTGTTAAAATACTGTATTAGCATTGGGGTGCTGAGGTCCTTCCTACTGCCAGAGCTGTTCTTTTTTCAGCTTATGAAGGTGGAAATAAATAAGCTTTAAGTCAGTTTTTTTTTACAAATACCTTCACTCTTAATATGCTATTTCTTTTCAGTAAGGAAGATCTATGAACGAGTATTTAAATTCCAACTCACCAGATTTCCTTGTATTGTTTTTAAGTCATGAGAGACTTGGTCAATCAGCTGTTTCAGTTTTGTTCCAATTACATGGACCTTCTCTTCCTCTTCAATGTAATCACCATCTGATTTCAGCAGCAGGTAAGCAGTGAGCTCTTGGAGGGAGTTTACATTAAGCTGTTGCTCCAGCAGCTCCTTCTCCAGTTGCTGAGAATAAACAAACAAAAAGTAGCACAACAGATTGTTACCCTCAACTTTATGGATGTTCTCTCAGAAGGAGGAACTCTGGAAGGCTTTAAAGAACAACACAACCTGCCTCAGAATCCACAAGGCAAGGAATGGTTATTACAGCTACAAAGGAAATGGAGTTCTCTTGAAGAGACTGGTTGTACCTGCTTGAACTAACATTTAAAAATAGTTCTGGCAGCAGGTAATTCATATAGAGAAGACATTAAATTTTGGAAATTGGAAGTCTTACTCCAGCATAAAGACTGCTGATAAGCAACTTTATTACGATGTGTAATTATGGAAAAGTGCCTCATAGAAGCAATATCCTGGTCCAAAATCACCCACATCCTGAATACAGCAGGTCTGAGGACAGGCTGCAGACACTGTGAGAGATAAACATCCTGCTCCTCACTGTGTGGTGAGAGCTAAAGTGCTGTAGTTTAAATTACACTTACCATTAGCTCCTTCTGGCATTCCAGTATTGTATTGGGATCAGCATTGGGATCTGTGATCTGTGCTTCGTTCCTGCGGCTTTCAGCACTTGCTAACCACAGGATCAGCTTTTGGCTCTGCTCATGGAAATCCTAGGGAAACAAAAAGATTGGCCCATAAGAGGAAAAACACCTTTGCAGTGCTTTCACCTACAAACAAAATGCCCAGCCCAGATTAGACAGAGCCACCACAAATTCACAATTAGTGAGGGTAGTACAGAAACCTTGGTAAAATATTCCAGTAAAAGGGCATTATCCACTTGAAAGGTACTTCCACCAAACCACTTCAATCCATCAGAGGCAACTTTATCAGGAAACAAAGTGTCTTGGATTGTGAGTGACCATTCCACTGGTGTGCAGGAATTACCCCTCTCCTCAACAGAATCCCCAAGAGTTTTCCCTTACAAGCTGGCATGTGGTATGCACCTGGCAGTGCAGTAAGGCTTGCTGTAAACCCTTCCTCCAGTTGTCCAGGGCACGAGTTCCTTTCTCCCAGTGCAAGTTGACCTTCCGAAGTCTGTTCTGCAGCTCCTTGAACTCTGTGCTGTCTGCTTTCTGGAATTCTTTGCTGCTCAGGTTAGCAGAAAGCAACACTGCTTTGTAGTTGTCAAATGCTTTAAGCATGTCCTGGTAGAAAAAGAGGATTAGGGACTTTTATGAATGATGAAAAACACTTTTATTTACAATAAAACCACGTGCTCAAAAGTATCACAGGTATTGGGGAAGGATGTTTGAATCTGGGGGCTTTTCAATATTGCCAAAAAACATATTGGGGTAGGTTTATGTTTGGGGTTTTTTTTAAAGCCAAAACCTTCACTTGCAAGAAAATAAGTGTGACTGGGCTTGTGCTTCTCCCTAAGTCACAGGCATTATAGCTTAATCCACATCTGCCTTTTAATTCCTCTAAGCTGCCTCTTTCCCTCACATTTGGACAAATACTCCCATAGATCATCACATGGTATTTTCTCCTGATTGATAAAGGTTTTGCCACCCCAGAATCCTAGAATAATGCTGACAGGGACATCTGGAGGTCTCTACTCCATTCACCTGTTTCACACAGGACCAACTTCAAACTCCAAGGAGGATGATCAGGGCCTCATCCCTTTAAATTTTCAGTATCTCACAGGATGGAGATTCCCCACACACTCTGGCCCCCTGGTCCCACACCAAACCAACCCAATGTGAGAAATTATTTTTCTTCTCTCTGGTCTGAGTTTCTGTCAGCCCATTTCTCTGACTACTCAAAGTCCCCCCAGAAGGCAGTCCTGCCTGCTTTCCTCCTCTCCCTTAGAATTGCAGGGGGAATATGGAATATGCAGTCGTGGTTGTATCATCTAACCACCTTTATGTTAATGCTCAGCCTGTATTTCTGAAGGTTAAAAAAAAAAAAAATAAAAGAATGCCAAACAATACCTTCCTTGTGCCCTCCAGTTTACAGTTTGAATCAAGGGTACTCAATCTTTTCCAAGCTGCTCTTGCAGTAGGAAAGTAAGAGCTGAAGGATGAATCCCACAAGCCACAAAGCTCAGATTGCTTTTCTCAGCAGCCTTTCTATCCAAGAGGGTCAATCATTATATTCTCAAGATCTCACTTCCACTTGTAGAGAACTGCTGGTCTAAATTACTTTTCACCCATCAAAGGATCCTGTCCCCCCTCTCTTCCAGGCAATAAAGTTTCTTTTAATATCAGACAAAGCAAAAAAAAAAAAAACCTTCTGAACACCAGTAAGCCAGTCTGTAGGCAGACTGGCTTTATCCTTATCCCAGGCAATTGGGATGTCCTGGCACCTCATGAAATTCACTTCTTAGAGTATACTGGCTCTTTTAACACCCCTCTAAAGCCAAACTGTCTGAAAATGGGATTTACAGCCAGCTGGACTCCTCTTAAGCAGATGCAGAAGAGAGAAGTGAAGCTCTGCTCCTTGAGGAGGTCAGACACACAACTCCAGGCTGAAGGGAAACACCTCCCTCCACCCAAGAGGCACCATCAAACCTTTCCTAGGGCTTGGTGCCTAATCCAGACTGGCTGAAGGAGTCACTGTAGATCTTACTGGTGGGCAGAGTCATTGTCCCTGGCAATAACTACTCCAGGACATGCAGGTTTAAACAAACTCTCAGCCTGCCTAAGAAATCCCTCCTCTGTCCTGCAGTGTCCTGTTTGTGAGCATCACCCCAAGGGTGACACCAGACTGTCCAGTAGCCTCAGGGTGACTCCATATGGGGCAGCTGGTGAGGGGTGAGCACACTGGGATTTTGCACTTCCACAGATTTTAGGAACAGTTGCTCTCTCAGACTTCAGCCTGAGGCATTTCATTGCTTTAGTCTCAGGGCCCCAGCACCCCCATGTGCCCTGGTAACCTGCTGGCTCAGCTTGCAGAAACCACAGCTTTAGAGCAGATCTTTGTCAGTCTCCTGCTGGAATTACACCCTACCCTTAATTCAATTAAAAAAAAAAAAGAAAAAAAAAGGCAGCCTAGACTTTGCAGCCTGTTGACCTGGCTAATTTTTAATCTGTTTCTGGTTTGCATAGAGGTGAATGGGACAAGGAAAAGATTTTAGATATCACTGTGCAAGAAAAGAGAAAGGGAGAAGTGGAGAGGTTTTTACTTCTCCCTGCCAATCTCTGTATATGCAGACAGAAGCACCTTGCCTAAGAGCCCCTTTAGTCCTCTTAGCTGAGAGCAGTTCAGCTCTCCTGTGGCACAGGAACATTGCTATTGGCATCCATGCTGCAACTGATCCCAGGAGAACACTGATTAAAAAACATGAGCATCTTGAAATCCCTCTTCTCAGCAGGCCATAACTTACTTTCAATTTCTTGACCTTTTGTTCCAATGCCTGCATGCTGGTTGGAAGCTTCACCTTTTGCAGCTCTTCCAGCTCTTGCTCAGTTTTATCAAGCCAAGCAGAGATGTCACTGAGGTCTGAGTCCAGCTGCTGCCACTGCTGCAATTTCTGTTTTATCCTAAGTTTATTTCTGAGGTCTTGAGCTTGGATGAGCTCCCATCTATCAATAATGCCTGCAAATCACAGAAAAAAACCCATTCAAATCTTCAGTAAAGGAAGGAAGTGTGTAAAACAGATGCAAGAAGTTTTCAAAGAAAATTAATTCTCCATTCTACTTGAGATCAAATAACTGCTTTAATGTATTACTGCCATTCAGCCACATCTTTTCTTAGATTCTGCAGTGTCTAAATTTCATATTGTTGGTCAAAGTTATCCACATAGCAACACTCCATGGAATTGTAATGACATTAATTGGAGATGTTTTAATTCACTTGGAAGAACAGACCAAATCTAAGGAGACAGAATTCCATGAGCCCAGCTGTGATTTGGTAAACACCAAAATTCAGCATGGGACAAACATGATCCAGCAGTCAGAACTTGGGTTTGTGTTTTATGCCTATGTGGAGCTGCTGAAGAGAGCCCAGAGGAAGCCACAAAGGTGAGTAAAGGGCTGGAGCACCTCTCCTGTAAAGATAGGCTGAGAGAGTTGGGGCTGTTCAGCCTGGAGAAGAGAAGGCTCCAGGGAGAACTTTAAGCACCTTCCAGTGCCTACAGGGGCTCCAAGAGAGCTGGAGAGTGACTTTTGACAAGGGCATGGAGCGATAGGACAAGGGATAACAGCTTTAAACTGATGGAGGGCAGGTTTAGGTTAGATATTAGATATTGTTACTGTGAGGGGGCTGAGGCCCTGGCCCAGGTTGCCCAGAGAACCACATCCGTCCCTGGAAGTGTTCCAAGGCCAGGCTGGATGGGGCTCTGACCAGGCTGGTCTGGTGGAAGCTGTCCCTGCCCATGGCAGGGGGGTTGGCTCTAGATAATTTTAAAGTCTCTTCCAGCCCAAACCATTCCAATGGCTCTGTGTTTAATCAATTCAATGCGAAAGGACAAGGAGATGCCACCTGTGTGATCACTGACACTTTCTGAAAGCACATCTAAACTATTCTCAGGCTATTCCTATTAATCCATGAATGGGACACAACCCTGGACCAGAGATTTGTGAGACCAGAGAAAAAAACTAAGCAAGCTGGTGCATGTAGCTGCAGCCTTCTTTTCATCACATGATTTGCTTTTGTGACTGCAGTACAATGTGTTGTTACAATCTCAAGCACCTGAAACCAGGAATGAGGTCCTAAAAGGTCAAGAGAACCAGCTTGCTGGGCTGCTTGCATGAAAGGAGCACTGTACAGATACTGAAGAACAGAATGCATTACCAGCTATGAAAACACTGCAAATAGAAGCTGTAGCATCTTGTATGGAGTACCAGCAACTCCACATAGCAATCTTATTTTAGACAGAACCTTTGGTTTGAAATCTGATTAGAAGTCTCTGAAGTGTTCAGCATCAGAAAAAGTGAAATTGTTCCCATTTACTACAAGCAGCAAAGAGACAGAAGTATGGTAGGAAATAAAAATCTCAATTCTGGCAGAAAATGTGGCTTTGAGCAGCACACATGGGCTGGACAGAACCAGATGACAAGGGAGCTCAGTGAAACTTGGAAATCTGGCAAAATACAATAAATTTTTCTTTGTTCACAAATATGCTGCCTTTGTGCCATCTCTGCTTTGTCCCCCCAGAATCAGAGGACAAACACCACATGCCCAAAGCCACTCCTGATGCTCTGTACCTGACTGCTTCTCTGCTGCTGCTATATTCACAAGTTCTTGGTCATCTTGGGGCTCCTCATCACTCATGTTGGCAGATGGAATTTTCTCCTTGCTGCTGCTTGCAGAGCTGAGCTGCTTCACCTGGAATGACATTTTGGTGGGTGAGCCCTGCAGGTTAACAGGATGTCAAAGGTCCAACCTAATCTCTGTTACTCTGGGGTGGCTGGGCTGCTGCTGAGATTACACTCACAGCTTACACTGACTCTCTGTGCCTTTCCAGCAAACAAACACACACCATGGTGATGCCAGTTACTACAGGAGTGGACATGGCAAATTAATTGCTTTTGCACTGTATGTACCAGACAATGTACAATTGCTGATGATCTTTGTTGGATTGTGGGTCTTGGCAATATTAATAATCTCTAAGGCTCTGAGATTGGATTAATGATGACAAAAGCAGCCAGATACCAGTACCACCCTGTCTGGAAGAGTGCTGACAATGGATCCAGATCCACTGAGCCTGGCAGCTGCTGGTGAAGCCATGGCTGACAAACAGCCACCAAGGCTGAGGCACCAATGGACATTTTGGAACATTTTTCAGTGCCTAGAAGCAGATTAAATGATGTATATTAAGACCCTTCAAATTTGCTTAGGAAAGGGAAGTATATCAGAAAGTATCAAGAGATTCACACCCTGTCCTTTGTGGGGGTTAAATTCTCCTAGATTTGTCCTATGACAATAGAGGAAGGAAGTTCCTCCAGACCCTGACTGACCAGGAGCCCAACCTGAGCCACCAGAAATAATGTCTAAATTTGCATGAAGTGAAAATTCCCCACTTCAACTATTCTTTCCCTTGGTGCTGGGGAAGAGAAGAGGGTGGAGTTACACAGAACAAACAGATTGTGGAGTAGAGGTTCAGTGCCCACAGGGCCTCCAACTCACATAGTCTGGTTTATAGGGAGTACTTGTCTCTGCTCCAGACAACACATTTCCAGCCATCTCTGCCTGGTTATATCTGTGCTTCCTGCAGACTGGGCTACCTGGAGAATGCCAAGGATGAGCTTCTGAAACAGACTTTCCTGAAAGAAACAAAACCAAAACCACACACCATGAGTGCAAGATCCCACCTCCACAAGGAAGCTGCTGCTTTGTACTGAGTTAGAAAGCGCTTTGAATAAAATGGCATCAAGTTATGGCATAAAAATGACAGTTTTGCAGCTTTCCTTGCAAAGCATGCACATTTGCAAAACATCAACAGTGTTTCAAAGGTAATGAGATGAGAGCCATGCAGTTATGGGACATTCTGTTTTCTTCTGGAAAATGCTTGAATACAGGTTAGAGTATTCAAAAAAAAAACAAAAAACCAAACCAACAAAAGACAAAGCTGCACTGTGGTTTTGTAAAGTTTGCATCCCATCAATAACCATCACACATCTGCAACATGTCAGAGGGAACAAGTTAGACATGTCCTGGTTTGGAGAATGTTTGTTCTGGATTTAACAGACAGGACACACATAGTTCTGTCATGCACAAACCACAAAAAAATACTTGCAGAGTTGGAGCTACTGCCTTCAGTAGTTATGCAACCAAAATTAGGAACAACCAAAATCTGATACTACCCAGAGCAAACCACCGAGAAAGAACCAAAAGACTTTGGATCAGTACAATGAAATGCATGTTAACCACCTTGGCATTTACCAGGCAAAATCTAAATGGTGTGTTCTTGACTGCTTTTAATGTCCATGTGGATACTGCAGGGTAAGAACACCATGACAGGATGAGACATGGTGTCCACACAAGGCAGGAAGTCAGACATTACGTATGAGAGAGGTTGAGGAATATAGCGTGCAGCACAGGGAGATTGCCATGTTCAGACACATGCATTAGCAGGTGCCTACCAGAAGATGCTTTCAAAGTTTTTGTGGTCATTTTAAGATATGCCTCAGGGTTTTCAGTGATTTCTACATCTGAAAAAAGAATAATGTCATTTTCCCCACTATTCGGTATCTTCCAACTATTAAAAACAAGTGAAACAATGAGGGACAGCAAAGACAAGGAACAAAGTAAGTGGTTGGTACCATTTTCAAACATTCTTAAACAGTAAGGCTTCTAGAACCTTCTTATGTTTCTAAAAATAAAAGCTTGGTTTAGACAGTACCATTTCCTTCACCTAAGAGATGAGTCTGCTCACATCCATTAATGGTACTTGAAAACCAATCAACAACGTGGGAGCAAGACTTCAATCCCCCTCCCTTCCCACACAGGGACATCCTCCAGCTCTCCATGTCAAACCAAACTGCTGGACATGGTTTCTCACCTGACAGAGCACTGTAGTATGTTGCCTCTTCATCATCCTCATGGGAGGAAGAACCTCCCACGTCACCTGTGTGATCCCACTCTAGTGGGATGGAGTCGACGCTGACAGGGGTCTCACAGCCCGACCTCTCGTGGCCCTGAGTCGGGGGCATAAGGTGGCAAAGGGACTGTGTGGATGAGGGCCCCTCAGTGATGGTTTTCTTATGCCAGGGATCGTTCTGGATTTCTCTGGGGTCTTCTTGATCTGTCTCATTTTCAGAGTTATCTTTTTCATCGTCCAGTCCCTATAAATAAGTAATTATTGTGTATTAATAAGATTTACAAGAGATTATTGTAATGAGCTAATGATTGAGCCACACAGTACTGCTGAAGATAATTTTGTGGTCAGCTGCAGCAACCAAAGACCATGTGCCTAGAATTAAATTAATTACATTTTTGACTTCTTCCTTTTTTGCCAAAACCAATCCTCGCATCAGCAGCTACCTCTCCTCTTTCAAGGTGCTTACCCACCAGCATTGCACCTCTCCAGTTTACAGAAGGAGAACCCAGTTCCAAATGGACTTAACAGGTCAGTAAGGAAATGATGCTCAGGCAGGAGTAAACATGTTACTTCCTTTACCTGGCTGTCCAACAGATGTTCTTTCTTTTTGAGGCCAAGCAAACTGAGAATCATCTGAAAGTGCCCAGGGAAAAGCAAAGTGCATGCTGTTCCCCGTTCAGGGTTCTCACAACAAAGTGGACAGATGGAGTAGACAAACAAATACATAAAGATTATTGAGAGTAAGGAAAATAAAGTGATATTAAAAACATCAAAAAAGGTTTTGAAGCCTTCAAGCCACAACTACATAGTTCTGAACCTTATGAACAACCTCCATGCTATTATCCAGATTCTGCAGAGGGAGAGGCATGAAAGGATTGGCAACAAAGATTTAGCAAGGCTGGCACATCTACTGCCGAGCTCCTGAGCCCTTGGAGCTCAAACCACTCAGTCAAGCTGCTAGGAATAAGCAATTGCAATTCAAACACCAAAATAAACATTGCAATTCAAACACCAAAATCTTGTCAAAGCATTGAAACAACTGTTGCTTCTTACAGGATCCCTTGAAGTCAGTCTTTGATGGAACCGGGCAACTCGCCCAAACACCTCCTGACAGTATCGATGAAGTTCTTCCAATTCATCTTCAATCAGGATGGCATCCAAAGGTTCACTCTTCTGAATCAACTGCTCCCCAAAAACGATTAGCTGATCAATCTTATTGGTGTTTAACGTTATTTCCTGCTGGAAACCCTATTTGGAACATACAAGAAAAATAATTACTTCTCCATTGGCCCTTTCTAGCCTAAGGTTTGTCCCTGTTTTCTAGCTCACTGAAGATAAGCAGCAATTTACATTGTTGTCTAATTTAATTTGGCAAATATCTTTTTACTCAAGAGGCCCAAAGGTTTGTTTTATCAGCAGAATTACAGTTCCAAATAAAGTAGCATTTTCCACCCATGTGTACATCAGTATGGCTGCAGTGTCCTGAGCCTCTAGGGGATCATGATACAAGAGTTCAGCTAATCAGGGTTTATTTTTCTGTTGGGTACACACAATCTTTTTCTAAACAAACAAGATGTTTGCTTGGTTGCTTGGGACAGTGCAAGAAGAAAGGAGAAATGAGCACATAATGTAGCAAAGAACTAGTATATTCCTCAGAATCACTGCACATTCCTGATGTCTAATTTCTGTTGAAATTCCCAGCTACAAACAATGAGATCAGAGGAGAGATTACGCTACAATGTCAATTCAAAAAAGATTTGCACCAGAAAATAATGCCTGAATTTAGGAACGTAGTTCTTACTGTTAAAAGCAGCATCTGCTGCTTTCCAGGCCAGATACCACTGTCACAGACACATATTGTCAGGAGAAAATGCAGGACAGAACTGAGCCTGAACAGTGAATCTGAATTAAATAATGCACAGCTTAATCTTGAATCAGACAATATGTCTTAACAATTTACTGCTGTCTTCAAACCAATATAGCCCTACAGAGCTCTGGTGCTATTGTGAAGTTACAGAAAACGGATGATTCTGTCAGGCAAGGGCAGCCCAAAAGGATCACTGGGCTATAGTAAACAACTGTTTCATAAGGATACGTACATTTAACTGGCGCATTTTGTCATCAAAGTTACTTTTTGAGAAGTGCTCCACATTTGTCAGCTGCAGGTCCATTTCTGTGAGCCACACAAGGATGCTTTCCCTCGTCCCCTCAAACTCATCTCTGCGGTTGGTGAAGTGCTGGATGGAGAAAAGGAGCCAGTGTTACATGACTTCAGACACTAAAAGAGACAGGTCACAGGAGCTCTCTGAAATCAGGGTTTTATTTCAAAACTCCTGTTCACCTTAAAGGCCATCAGGACACAAACAGCAGCATACCACGTATGAAACCTGTCTTCTTCCTGTAGGGGTGCCCTATACTAGTACACTACTTGTACAAAAGAGGGAGTAAAATTTTACCAGTTCAAGATGCTTCTATAAAATTATATTTTTGATTCTGCACATTCCTTCTCCCACATCATTATACCAGTGACAATTATTTGGACCGAGGCTTAACATCTAATTTGTTCTAAACTTAAAACAGAGACAAACAAAGGAAGCAACCCCCATCTCTAATTCAAGTAGTTAAAATTGTAAGATTAAATTCATTTTTTACTGATTTTACAATGGAGAGTCTGGATCATGGATGACCACACCAGTGTAACTAACGCACTGTTTGGCATGGCATGCCCCACAGAAGCTGCTGACAGACATGCAGCTTGCCTGTTCTCATGGATGGATTTCCTTTTCAGGAAGGGGATCATGCAACATTCCAAATATAACAATTTGTAGCTGCACTGATCAAACCCCATCACTGCTCTCACTGCCTCATCCACTGACTTCTGGGAGCTAACAGTTTTCCCTGACAGTTGCTTGCAGCACAGCTATATTTAAAAATCTGGCAGTGACAAGTTTCCCCCAGGGCATAGCACAGAGCATCTGCCCAGAGATCAGTTTAATTGATGAGCAGGATACTTCTTTGAAGTGTCACAAATACACTCTTCAACAACATTCCTCATCAGGCAGGCAGCACAGCAGGAGCTGCTTTCTATCACATCTCCATCTTTAATGTCTTATTGGTGAATCACAACTTGGCACTAAGTAGAGCTGAGCTGGAAACTCCAAATCATACCTGCACTTGGGGCTCTTTTGTCTCTCTGCCTCTTATCTATGGAAAGGTGCACGTGCATGAACACATCCTCAAGCGGGTAAGAGGAAACTGTGATAGGAGCAGTGAGTATTGCAACCAACCTCTCAAAATTTGCACTCCTTCTTCCTTTAAGCTTTTCTTCAGCTACCAAGAACCAATCCACCAAGGTCAGGTTTATGCCACGTACTCAGCGACCCTTGAGCTGCTCCGATGCAGGCTTTGCCCGTGGGTAATTCCTGCAGAACCCTGCCAGTGCTCCTCACCCCCTCACCCCACTGTGGCACTACCTTGAGCCTCCTGAGAATGGAAGCGACTCGTTTCTGGAGGTTGTCCCAGCGCTGGTTCCCCTCGTGCACCATCTGTTTGAGCTTGCTGGCCGAGTCGGTGCGGTTCTCGCGCGCCAGGCGCCGGTACTGCTTATTGATCAGCTCCAGCTGCGTGAGGCGCTCGTGGATCTGCCGCTGGAACGCCTGCAAGGCAAAGCCATTCCCTGATTGTCACCAGCTCATTCCCTGCTGACAATCAGGATGTGGATATTATCCATCAAGAGGGATGATGCCCTCCTCCTTAAAAACAGACCTTCCAACTGCGAAACTAAATCCAGATTTTAAGACCCCGTGTTTTAAACCATCTGCTCAGACTTAGCTCATTAGGAAAAGGGAGGAAAAAATAAACTACAAGAGGCTCTTGCCTATAAAAAGCAAGGCTTTAAACTTGTGTCTGTTCAGAGCATTGTGTTTTCCACATGAAAAAAAATTCTGCAGACAAATAGACATCTTCACACTCACCAAATTACTTATGCTCTCTACACTACCAATGCCAAACCGGTGTTTTCCAGAGACTCTGGCGTTTTGCACAGACAATAAGTATTCAGCAGCCTGATGCTGAGCATAAAAAAGGCAATTAAAAAATTCACCTCAAATTTCTTCAGCTCCTCTTTTGCATGTGTGTACAAGACCTCTGAAGAATTAGGCCTAGCTGCTATATTTTCAGATGCTTTTAGCCAGTCTTCAAAGCGAGAATAGTCGTCCAAAAACCTCTGCCACAGACGCCAGGTTTCCTCGATTCTGAGAGAGCAAAAACAGAAAGCTTTTATCACAAGCTAACTATCAACTCTGGATTCTTTTTTCTTCCTCAAAATTCAGTTTGTGGCAAAAACTACAGCATTTCCTCAAAACACTGCCACAGGCTTCTGTAGGGTAAGAATGGGAGACGTACTTCATTCGCCTTTCCATGGACATGGCACAGATGTTTCTCCACCGTCTGTCCAAGCTCCTGGTGGTTTGCTGGATGGAGTCACACTCTGTCTCATTAGCACACGCATCTGAGTCGTGCAGCAGCACCTCACAGATGTTAAACACGGACTCCACACCCGCTGTGTGCTGCTCTATGTCTCTCTGCAGGTCCTGCCATCGGCAAAAGAACAGCGTCAGTGCAAGGAAACCTGCCTGGCTACATCCCAGCCATGCCCTTTCAAAATGCTGCAGAGGATGGGGAAAGAGCAACTTCCCTGTCAGGAAAAGCTGATTTAGCTTTAAAAAAGACTTGCAGGATGAGCTGTGCAGATGACACAGGTCAGGAGAGAACCACCATGCAAAAAAAGGGCTGTCCGTCTTTGGTATCTCAGTCTAAACTCAATCTTCTCGTTACAGTCTGGACAATTTTAATATGCATTCAAAATCCAAACCCTACCTATACCATAAATAAATTCTTATTAATTTTGACAGCACAAGATGACTGTTTCATATCAGGCTACTACACTGAAAGGCTCATCAGAGAACTCCTAGAGGAGTATGTGCATTTTAGTGACTGATCATAAGCTGCAGCACGAAACAAATACAGTCCACAAGTACCTGGTGTTACACTACTTTTCTTACTCCCTCTTGTAGGGCTCCTGTCCTGACAGACTGTTTTAAAGGGTTCTGGCAAATACCTTTAGTCTAATCTACACTACAGGTTTCTTTTCCAGAGCCTGCCCCTCCATGATAGTCTAGCCTTTCATCCTGTACCCATCACCACTCCTAAAGTCAGTGTAATTGAAAGACAGAAAAAAAGCCTTATCTAAATAGTTCTTATTGAAAAGGTAGACCTGTACTATGCTACCAACTTTAAATATTAATAAAATTACAACAGTCACTAAAATTCCATTTTTTTCAACCCATTTCTGGCTTTTCTAATGAAGGATACAGAGACTTTTGCTTGAATAACACTAGAGCAACAAACACAGATGAGTATTTTCCTGACAAAAGTGAATTGGAGTTCTCATTAAATGGTATTTACTGATTTCAGTCAACAGATGAAGTAGAATTGGTTTTGCTCTAGACTTAAAAAAAACCCCAAACAAATAAACCCCTCTGAAATAGATATAGCTTGTAGTAAATATGAAATGAGTTGAAGAAAGATTTTTCAGAGAAGTCAACAAGCTGCAAGGAGTTGAGAATCACTCAGTGGCAGTCCTCAGGGGTTACATGGGTACCTGAATCAAGGGCTGAGCCATGAATGGTCAAAATATGGCTTGTGGGATTTGTAGTAATGAACAGCTTTAAGGAATGCACAAGTGAAATTCTTTACTGCCAGAAGGATACTCAGTAGAGTTTTTTACAGGTTACTAAGGATTCACAGCTATTTACTGAGCAAGATGCATCAGTGTCTTTTCAACACAGGCTTCACAACTGGGAGCAGGCTCTGCCTCACTACTGCCTGGAGAGTCTCTTCTGAATTCATTAAATTCCATAGGATTTACAGGTGTATTAGTGAAAATAAGAATTCTGACCGGAGATTGCAAATTAATTCTAACTTGCACTACAGTTATGCTGCTGACACAATCTCATTACTTCACAGGCCATGCCTGGGTTCATGGAACAGCCTGGACAGAATCCTTGCTGTCTTCCAAACAACCTGACTGCATTAAGTGACACAAACAAAACAAACTAAGGAAGAGGGTGAGGAACATATATGGAGCCCCAAAAGTACCATTCCTTCAACTCTGCATAGCATTGCCCAGAGAGCTTTAACAGATTACACACTGCTAGATTTTTGCATTAGTGTAACACCTTTGCAGTCTTAATATTATTCATGTTGTAATCATCATCCTTTAATTGAACAAACATGCTAGAAAACACCTCTGTGGATACACAAGGCTTTTATATTTAGTATTCAAGACTGCACAGGTATTGACATTTATTTGACATCCTGCCATGGAAGTCAAATAAAAGAAGCCTGTAGGGCATATTTCTCACCACTGCTCTGTTCTTGCTGAAATAATTGTTCAGATAAAACCAGGAAAGAACTTTTTACTTGTCACATTCAGATAAATGTTTCACTAATGCAGAGCAAAAGCAGCTTTTCAGCACAGTCTTCTCATACTCAGCCTGCTGAAAAGCTACTGTAGAAGGAGTATAGAGGTGCCTAGAGGTCTGTATTTAAAACAGCATCCAAAAAAATGAAGCAGTAAGTAGCTCTGAGCAGCAGATGATGGCACTTATAGCCAGTTGAAGCTTGAATGCTCATAATAAAAATAAATTAGTTTGGACACAGCTCCTTTGTGCTCCATGCTCTGCTCAGTCTGGCAATTTATCACGGCCTTTGAGAATGCAAAAGGCTTGAATGAGAAGAAAATATTTCTTTGTGGTTTACATGACCATTCACAATGCAGATGAAACCATGAGAGGTGCTGGTGTTTGGTCAGCTCCTGCAGTGCAGTCAGTGGGAGCCACCTCCAATCCTGTCACAGAGGGGCTGGCCCTTCCTGTGACATTTGGGACATGAGTACAAGGACAGCCACACCAACCATCAGAGAACAGTCCCCAGTTTGGGTCACTCCGTGATCCTCAGACACGAAAGCAGAAGCCAGAGAGAAAAGATGGAAAGGATGGGAAGGATACCAAAAAATGTTCCTAAAGGCAGATGCCATAAAGCTTCCAAGCTTCCCAACTTGACAGGCTTATTCTTTACCTTTAGTTTTTGGGCAAGCATTGCTGTTTAACACAAAGGCCAGGTGACAGCCAAGCACTTAGGACCTGGTGAGACTCACAGCACAGCCCTGAGCAAAGGATGACTCCACCAGCAAGTCTGTGCTTTGGAGAAGTTCCTTTTCCTTGCCTGGCTGCTGGCTAAAGAAATTGACCCCAGGACTGTCCAACTCCTCTCCTAAGACCCCCTGGTAAGCCACAGCCTTGGTTAAATGCCCAGCAGTGCGAGGTTGGCTCACATTTGTTGTCTCAGCAGGATTCATGTGCCAGCTCCCCCAGCCCTGAGGGATCTTCAGAGCCTGCCTCTGCATCAAACCTCAGCCAAAGGTGTGTCTGCACAAATCCACCTTCCAAAGCTCAAGCATCCTGCTCTGCCAAGCTTGCTCTGCTGTCTGCAAGGAAGGGACAAGAACTGGAGCCAGTGAGGGCAATGCATCAAATCCCAGCACTTGGATCTGTCACGGCCACTTTGCAGAGAGCAGCATTCACGTCTTGTCAGTCTAAGTCATCCTCATGTACTCTGCCCACTGTCTGTGCCCTGCCTAGTCCTCAGGAAGTCTGCTGTACTGAACTGAGAAAATTTGCTTTTGTTTGTATCTTGCATGTTTTCCTTGGCTGAAGGGGGGCAGGGAGAAGTGGGGGTAATTCAACACAAAACTGAAATTACTGAAGGCAAATAAAAATTTTCCATGTAACGCATCTTGGCAGGAACATGCCATGCAAAGCAAACAGTCAAAGGGCTGGCTAAAGAAAAGAAACAGGTGATTTTATACCAGGACCAATCAGCAGCATCTTAGCTCATTTACACTGCCTGCTGCTATTTCCCACCTGCTGTTCTGCCAGTCTCTTCTGGATTTCTTGGTCATCACAGATGTCATAAACAACAGGCTTGGAAAGCTCAGACTCAATCCGGGCCAACCAGGTGCGAAGGTTACTCATGTTTTTGTCCAATAGTTGTATAAAAGCAAATGTTTCCTTCAGTTTCTTCACCCTAAGCAAACCAGGAAGAACATTTTGTTACAAAGATGGTCAATCAGTGGAAAGGATGTTAGCAGGAGGTGATGACAGGCACAGCTTTATGAAGCCATGTCGCATCAAGCTGCTGCCTGTAAATCAGAGCCGTGTTTTTGTCAAAACCTACCTAAACTGGCTCAGCAGGCCCCTGCTCTACAGCTGCAAGTAGGAGTTCTTGGGTGAAGGCTTTAATAAACTGTATAAGCAAGGTGAATTTTCTGCTAGGGAGCACTGGACATTCATCTAAGTGGAAATTTGCATCACAATTTGCCACAGTTAAACTAAAATGGGTATCTATGGTCTGATTTTCCTGCTGTGACTTTTGCTCGGTGTCTTCTTTGGCAACCAACAGGCTCACACTAATCCACAAGGTACCACTCTGCCAAGAGAGACAGAATCTGCACAAACCAGCAGTCCAGCACCCTGGGAAAATCAAAGAATCACGGAACAGTTTGGGTTAGAAGGGCCTGAAAGATCACCTTCTTCCAACCTGCCATGGGCAGGGACACCTTCCACTATTCCAGGTTACTCCAAGCCCCATCCAACCCAGTTCTGAATATTTCCAAGGATGGAGCATCCACAGCTTCTCTGGGCAATCTGTGCCAAGGCCTCATCAGCCTCTGGATGATGACAGGAGAGAAGGCCTGAATAACAGCTACTGTAGAACTTCCAGCACCACAACATTAAAGCTCATCTAAACACCACACAAACATGCAGAGATATGCCTGATTCTCCTGACAGGTGAAAAATTAACATAAACAATCCTGATGGGGGAGAATATCAAATGGCCAGGGAGAGCTGTGCAGTGGACAAGCAAATGAACCATTGAGACCATGTACTTTTCTTACAGCTGTTTGTAAGAGAACAAACTGATCAACCTGCAGACAAGCATTTTTACTTCCAGCCTTAGCAGCATATTCCCATGTTGAACCCCCATATCAGCCCCTCAAATTACCCAAGTAGCATGCTTTTATTTGGGAAATTTGTCTCCATATGTTAAAAGAAAATCAGGTGAAGTACCTCACTGGTCTCCAATTTTTCTTGAAATGCTCATTTATTGTAATTCCCAACAAAAATTACTAAAAAGCTAACACCACTATGACAGTTATCTCTTCAGATTTATTTCAGAGCTTGTCATCTAGACCTTGATAGTTAATGGAGAAAAAAAAATAAATCATTTGTATCAGACCTGTCTTAAGCATCCAGATCACAAGATGAGATGAACTGTACACCAAAGCATGTATTTCTCCCCATGAACTGCAATGGTCTACCCTGCAGTACTATAAATATCAGCACTGCAGACTCTGAAGTCAGATGAAATCATTCCACCCATGTTCTAGGGAGAGCCCATTTCACAGCCAACATTGCTGCCCTGTGCTGGTCTCCTCTCTAGTAATGTTCTTGTGCCTTACGATGAATTTCTGAACCTTGCATGTGATTTCTAAAATGCAAACTTACAAATTAAACTTTTAGCTACTGCCTGGTCCAACAACTATCAAGATGAGCCTCAATTATTTAAGTCAAGTGCAGCACAAGAAGTTAAAAGTCTGTATTGTGAAAAGGCTGAAACATTTCCCATTCATTGGCCACAGTGGCTGGGAACTGTCACCATATAAACAAAACCAGCAGTGGAACTGCAAGGACAGCTTGTACAAGGGGTTCACTGCATGTCCCCAAGTGCAGGGGACTGTTGAGGGGTCTGAGTTGAGCCCTGATGTGCTTGGCAACACAGGTCTTTTGCAAGATGGGACTGGGGAAGGGATGTAACCTCATGTAGTGTAGGCAGGGACAGATTGCTCCAAGGCAGAAGTGCCCACACAGTACCTGGACAGTGTCCTGGCCCACAGTCCTGCCTGCTGCCAAACTATCCTGGCAAGTTTGAGTAGTGGTCCAAACTGTCTGTAATGAATGGCTTTTGCAACTGCCTGATGATGCAATGACAGAAGAGATGCAGGACACCTAATCCATAATGAATATGCCACCTTGTAATTAACAAACAATCTTATTAACAACCTTAATGTAACCAAAGAGGATACACAGACACTCGATTTAAGGTAAAGCACTTATGAAGGAGATATAGGAATGATCCTGCTGGATTTATTTTTTCAGTCCTATTGTTTACAGAGTAAGGACAGGAAACATAGGGACTCATATGGATCAGCTGCATGGAAAGTTTCCCCTTCCTCTTGTCCCAAAAGCACCAGGCAATACTTTCAGTTGTTTTACAAGAGGGTAAGAAGAACACAGTCCTACACTGAAACTCCTGGCAGGTATTTAGTAACTCTGCACTCTCAAAAAAAAAAAAAAAAAAAAAAAAAAAATCTGACTGATATAAGCCTGCAAGCCAGCCTGATGGATTTGGCCCAAGTCCATGGTCCACCTTGTTCCTGCCTTGCACCCAAAAAGCTGCTGACACTGGTGCAAAGCAGCTGCTTCTTCCCCTTTACATGGGCTCTGTCCTTCACTGCTGCAGCTGATTGAGAGGAAACCAGTGGATGACAAAAGCATTTAACTGCTCTTGCTTTTCTTAAACTTTTTTTCAGAACTCTGGTCCCAAGTTCAACCCTGTATGCAGACAGCATCTGGCTCCCAAGCAAAGAGCTGCTGGGTACATCTTGCTGCTCTTTGCTTTGCTTCTGTTAAGTGGTACCCAATAAACATGTCATTGTATCATTTTCTTGTGCTGTCATAGGCTGGCAGTTATTTACCCAGGAGAACTAATTCTTCCTCTGCCCTATTCCCATCAGTTAATCTGGAGCTGGCTGGTTACCACGCTCAGCAGGGCCAGTGATTCCCAAGGCATGTGGCTCTCCAAAGGCAGGTGACTCAGGAACCTTTTTCCCTGGAGAGATGGACAACACAGGCTCTGTGTTGAGCACAAAATGGAAGGATCTGAGCTAAACATCCACACTGTTGCATTATTAACTCTGGGTGACTTCAGTCCAGTCAGGAGGAAAGCAAGGCTTGATCTCTGCCCTGTCCCTGACTGTATTCTGTGGCAATTTACTTCCTGCATGTTCTCTGATGCTTCCCACAACTGCTCTGGAGACATGCACATGTTGTGACCATCTGATGGCACAGCTGACCTGCTGAGACCACAGCTTACTGTGCTGCTCAGGATCATCTTTGCCTCCTGTGCTCCCTTCTCTGCCTCTATCCACCTGCTCCCCCATCCCTAAGCCTCATTACAGGAAAATTCACAGGTTGCTCAATGTCTTTCTTTAGTCTGAATAGATGAATACAGCCAAGGAAGTCCAAAGCAAAACCAAAGGATATTAGACTATAAATAAATGTATTTATGACTGAAAGTACATTTGATAAATTTAAAAAGAGACAGTTTTAGAATCCAAGTGTGGTTTTCTGCACCACCACTCCAATATTATTTTGGCTTAGAAATCACTCTGATTTTCAAGTTATGAATGTCACCATAAGGATCTTTATCTTCTAGTGTTACCAGAAGCAACAGTCTCAAAGAGAGCAGCACCACTGTGGAACTGAGAGCATGTATTTACTTTCTAGCAATTGCCATTAGACACACCATTGTAATTAAGTATTTAATCTGTTATTTATTCTGGATACAACTTGGCATTTGCCAGTCATTTAAACACCCTTAGCACACTAAGCCATTCATCTCAAACTTGAGCCAAGCAGCCAAAGAAGAACAAAAACCTAAGAGAAGTTCACAGGAGCACAGTGCATAAATGGGAAGGCAACCTTGTCCAGATATTCACATTGGCTGATCTGCTCCTGTCAGCAGCCACAGAGCCCAAGGAAAAGGGCAGGGTTCTGCACTGAAACAAGAGGTAAACTGATGAAAAACATGAGCATCCTCAGCTTGCACAGAAGTCACAGGCAACTGCCATTTTCCCAGCTACAGCTCAAAGAAAAGAGTGGAACAGACTAATTACATCCACAAAAGTCTTAATTTGCATCCACCATTCTCAGATGAGTATCTGCACCCTGAAAATATTCTCACAAATCACCTGATCTTTGCATGAAAGAAACTTCATTAACTCTTTTGAGATGCATCCTGATTATTTCTGGGGAAAGAGACTTTCTGGAAGCTGGGTGGGGGCACACAGTGCAAGCCTCCAAGCCTGGGGGCAAAAGCTTCCTGCCAGATCCAGGTGATCAATCACCCAACACACAGTGAATTAACAGCACTAAAAGTTCAAGTTTGACAAAGAAAACCAGCTTCTTCCAGAGGGTGGAAGGTGCCACCACTGTTGATTGAATCCTTTCTCTATGAAGTGTGATTCTCAAGTTAATTGAGATTGGTCAAACAGGAAAAACTTACTGTTTACAGAAAAAAGGCCTACTTATCCATTGTTCACTTCACACTAAGAACTCACCTGCCACAATTCAACATGCCTCCAGAAAGAAAAAAAAGAGGTAATAATATTTAAAAGTCCAATAAAAATATCACCACTTATCTCAGAAAACCCCCAAAAAATCAGACTTGTCTTGTCCTTCCCAATGGGTTAATCTAACAAATCCACCCCGATTAGCACTTAGACACATGCATGTCTAGAGAAAGCCAAACAAAGCCAGTTTTAAAATATTTTAGTCTTTATACCACAATAGAAGTGGCAGAAAAAAAAACAAAAGTAGGAGATTATAACTAAAAGCTGGCTGCAAAAGTGAACAGAAGGACTAACTGACCTGACTCGAGACTGGATTTGGGTCTTAATATTCTCACTGAAGTCGCTAGCATTGGGTTACAGGAGAAAAGCATTAAGGGGTCTCAAGTTCAATCATTGCATGGCCCCAGAAATACACAGTATATTTGTAGTAACTACTCAGAAATTACCTAGCAGTAGGAGGAGCTTCCAGGGTGATTGAAATGTATTCACACAAACAAAAAAAATTACAAAATGCATGTGCTGTTGCATTGCTTTAGCTGTCAAAATGCTGCAGGAAAAGGTACGGGGGAAGCTCAAATAAGATAAATAGTAGCATTCAAATTTTAGCGTCTGAAAGAACGAAAAACATCCTGCCATATATTCCAAACCCTCCTTCACGAGCACAAATGTCATCAGAAAAAGCGACTCTGTACAGAGTCTATGGGAGGAGGAGGAGGAGGGGCTGAAATGGCCCTGCCAGCTGACAGGATTGTTTACCAGCGGCAAAGCAAATGAGATGCACAGCCCAGGAAACCTTTGTTCAGTGAGTCGCAGGGGGAGCTTCACCGTGCGAGGGACAAAAGACGCGGTTTGGAGAGGTGATGCCAAAGGCAAATCTGAGGCCTTTCTCATGGAAGGCAAGGCCGTTTCTGGGTCCGTGCCCGAGCCGTGCCAGCCGCCCCGTGCCCCCGGGCCGTGTGCGCGCCGGAGGAGGCTCTGGGGGAGGCTTTGCTCGCGTCCCCCCTCCGGCGAGCCCAAAGGTTGTTGTCAAGGCTCTCCACCGCCTCGGGTGCCAGCCCCAAAACACAGCTGATATCAAGCCAGGGGCCCCTGAGCGCTGTTCCTGCTGCTAACGTGCCGCACTTCCCACTCATCCCCTCGTCCAAGGCGAGCTGCGGCGAGGCGCTGGCGCAGCGCATCCATGGCTCCCCCCCCGCGGCCGCCGGGTCCCGCTGCTCCGCCAGAACCCACCGGCACCGCGCACCCACACGGCACTTACGGTTCGCACGAGAAAACCATTCCTCAGCCTGCAAATCCCAAGCTGCAAGGGGGAACCGTCTGTGCGACCGGGCAGGCATGTCAGAGGAAACCCCTCCTCCACAGATGCCCTATTTATTCGCCGCTTTAGCATCCCGGGTGTGGGGGGGAGGCTCGCCCGTCCTCCTCCTCCCCGACCCCGAGCTGGGGAGACATCGGAGCTCGCTCTCTCTCCCCCCCTCGTTTTAACCCTTACGTTTTGCGTTGGGATTTTACCTGGCGAACGGCCGCATCCCTCCTCAGAACAAAACCACGAGAGCTTTATTCTGACACGAGAGAATTATTAGCACGTGAGGAAACGCACGCCGGGCGGCTGCCCGCGGCTGGCGACAAAAAGGTTGCGGGTTGGAGCCTCCGGCACCGAGAAAAGTGGATGCGGTGCTCATTTCTTGGGAGAAAAAGAGGGATTGGAGCCTCAGACCCGGATGATTTGCAGAATTGCAGTCTGAAGCGAACCCAGAAAAACGAGCACACGTACATCCACGCACAGGCACCACGCACAAAGATGTATCCTTACTTCGCCTGCGTTCTGCTTTCTCGCCTTTACCATTATATCCCAGGTATTAAAGTACGAATTAAATCTCCCACACACTAACCTGTCCTCTCTTTAACCTTCCAGAGCAGGCAGAAGGCCTCCACTGCAAATAGCCTGTTATGTTAGAGGACAAAATAACCCCTAATCTTCATTTATGATATCATTCATCTGTGGAAAAACACGCTGTCATGATTTCTGTGTGTTATGACTGCCAGAGATCACGGGGTAGGAAAAAAAAAGGCGGAAGTCAGAGAACCTTGGGTTACAAGTCACTCCCCACCCAGGCAGTATCAGGAAAAAAATAAAGAAGTTGTGATAATCCCATCAAAAATGCAAAGAATGATTTTGAAATCAAAGGTTTTTCAGTATTCAGGTAATTTTCCACAGACCTGTATTGACTTGCTGATGGCTCACATGGCAGAACACACAGTGCCTTAGAGGACACAGCACACTGTGAGAGGTCTTTGGACATTTGCACAGGTAAATCATGCCCAGTCACCTCCACAGTTTATTGCCCAGAGTGGTTCAAAACAACATTTGAAATGGTTGACCTCAGTAAATGGGGAAATAACCCCCAGTTTTGCAGGCAGACACGGAGTGAAGATGGTGTGTAGAAGACAAGGACTCGCCTTGCACTGCCAGCTCCCTCTGCTCCCTGCACACATTGCATAACCAAAATAAGCCCAACCATCATGCCTGAGACAATAATGAATTCTGTCACAGCTTTTACACTGAAGAGAAGTGTAATCCTCAAAGGACAAGAGAGAACACAGAAAGAAAGCAGCCACCGTGTGAGTGAGATTTCAACCATCCACATATTTTGTGTACCAAAAAAACAAACCTAGAAATGAGACCTTACAGTAGTACTGCCACAAACCATCACAATTCTGCTGGACATTGCTGTCTGGTTCACCTGGGGAGGTCTCCCTGTAGCATATTTTGCTTCCCTTGCCATGCAATATTGATCTGCAGCAATTTAAAAAGACCTTTGAACCCAGAGTGCACCCACAGTGATTGTGGGCTGCCACTGGGTAGGGCAGCACACCGACCCGTGGTGCCTGATTGTCTGCCCTGCCAAAGGGTAACCAATGTGGTGGAAAATAAATAGAGAGCAGCTGAAGTGTGTGCTGTGAACTCACTCACTCCCCAAACCCATGATCAGGGGCCTGCTGCTGCTGGAGTGACTTTTGGGGCAACCCAGGCACAGTGAGGGTGCAAGGGAGGAGAGGGAATTGAAAAAAAAAAATCACTGCACTCCCCAGAAAGTCTCCTTGGACCCCCAGCACAGCACAGCACAGGGTGATGTCACTGGAGACCTTCAACTCCTTCCCATTGTTTTTGCAACCTGAGAAGTTTCAGTCTGTTTGGGAATTTCAGCCCCCCCAGGGTATGCAAGAAATGAGCTGAAAACACCTTGAATCTTCCAAGTTCTAGGAAGGAAGGAAAGGGCTGACTTGAGTGTATCAGTTTAAGATTCCTGGACTATGCAATGATGCTGGCAGCTTGCAAACACAGGGAAGAGACCCAGTTGCAAAGGATGGTTGCATTTAAAAGAATGAGACATTTGACCTTGCTAGCTTCGCTGAATTTTCATGCTTGCTTTAAAGGTCGCAGTCATTTGAACCCATTCCTGCTACATACACAGAAACTTTGCCTTTCTCCACAAGGCTGAAAATACGGACCCACTATGTAAGAAAACACATCAGTGTGCCTGCAGCAAGAGCAGCTGAGAAACAGCATCCCCTTTCCACAGCTTGGCAGCAAGCAGCAGGAGCTGCAGGATGCCCAGAGGTCCAGAAATGCAACATCAGTTACTGCAGAGACTGGTCTGCAGAGCCAAAACTCCTGGAGGCAGCCCCTGATGAAGCTTTAATGAAGGTTCAAGCATCATCCAGACGCTTTGCACAGCCCCAGGCAGTGCAGACACCCTTCAGTGACACGGGGGTGCTCCCCCAGCCTGACTGCAGGCACTAAGCAAACAGCAACCCTGAAGGAAAACATTTCCTATTCACCAGGCTGGGAAGCAAAGTGTGGAGTTAGAATCAGTGATGGATGGCCCAGGAAAGGGAGCATGACTATGCACAGCACAGCTGCTTGCTAGTTCTTTCCTGTTAATGCATGGCCCAGGAGTGCTGCTCCAGAGCATGCTGAGGATGTAAATCCCACTCCATGGGTTTTTGGTTGTCTACCACCCTCATACAGCCTGTGCACTCCTTCTCCTACTGCTTCAGTAACAAAAGCAAGAGATTTTCTGTGTCCATCTTTCCAGTCAGCACAACGCTCCCTTCCTGCCTGTATGTTTGTATTCCCCACCCCTCAACAAAGACTCCCATAGTAAGAGTATCTTCTGAGCTGAACAGAATTCATTTGTTCTCCTTTCCCGGCATGCTAATGCCTCGGATGGTTACTTTATCCCATGAAAAATTAACATTTTGAGACTCTTCCAAGTTTGCAGCCAGACGGTGGCTTGGTGCAACACACAAGGCAAAAGCTTTTGTCACCACACAGGCTGAGCACAGGCAGATAATGAAAGTGTTAAATCCTGCAAGTGCAGCCATATGGCAAATCTGAGCTTGTCACCATGAACTAAGAGAATCACTTCAAGGACTAAATGGGGAGCTCACCTAATTTGCCCATCTGTCCCAGGACGTTTATTGGTTTAAAAAGGTGAATTAAGCTATCAGGAGGAGTGCCCTGCATTGATACATTGACTTGCAGGCTGGTTTGGCTTCATGCTGGTATCACAGAGCCATACACTGCACTGCAGAGAAGATAAACTATTACACAGGTTGCAGGGACAGCCATGGGGACATCAGCAACCACAGAACTGAAGCTGGCAATATATCTCAATTAGATTCCTTTGTGGATACAGATTACTTTTCACTCCTGAACCACAGGATCAAAAAGTGCTCACCTACAAGAAAGACTCAGTGCCCAGAAATGAAGAACTTGCTTCAAACACACAGGTGTTCAATATACATTTTCTCCTACTCAGTGCCTGGCTGTGTAGTTCACCTCCTTCCCAAATCCTGGCCTGCCATGAAGGCATACTGAAATTTGGTCCTTGCCCCTGTGATGGTGGGTGGGCCACTGGCAGCCAGGTGCAAGTACAAGTAAAGGCAGCAGCTCATTGTGTGTTTAACAGAAATGGTTGGAGTTGTAATANAAAAAAAAAAAAAAGCTTCAAGTGGTCACAGATTTGGCACCCAAAACCTCAGAAAATTTTCACTTCAATTTTACTTGCCACAGCTACTCATCTGAAAAGACAGGAGCAAAACCACCTCCTCATTTCAAGGATGTGCTTTGAAAACAAGTTCCTACAAGTAACTTTTTTTTTTGGAGAAAGGTAAGGTTTTCTCTGCATCACAGTCAAAATTTGTCACTTCTCCCCAGGAGCATTCCCTGGCCCTCAAACCCTCCAAGCCCTCTGGCACTCCTTCCCAGAGGCATCTCCTCCATTCCTCTTATTTTTTCCCATGCAATGAAGCAGTGCCCAATAAGAAGAGCTTTGCACAGGTCTGCAGACATGGCAGCACTTGTGCAGTCTCTTCTGCAGGGCTGCAGTGGATGCACAGCCCCTGTACCATTGCCTGCAACCTCCACACACTGTGAGAGGATGTCTGGGCTGTGATGGCTTAATCCAGCAGGGACAACTGTGGAATTCTGCCACCATCCTTTCTTTACATGTGTTCTTTCAACACAGCCTCAATACAAAAATTTTAACAGTTTCTGCCAAAGCAAACTGAGAAGGAAGGAGAGAATCTCTCAGCACAGGGCATCACAACCCACGCTCGCAGGACACCTTGCCTCCAGCCCAAAGCTCTTTGCTCCTCTCTGCTCTCCCTCAAACATGCCCAATTTGTGTCAAATTGGTGATGGGTTGAGCTGCTGCCTCCCCACCATCACCTGAGCTTGAGAGGCTACTCAAAAGAACAGGAGGAACCTCATCTTGAGTGCCCCAAAGCACACCTTTTAGTGAGGTGGACATTTCAGTCAACTGAAATATCTAATTTAGTTCCTTCAGACATCAAATCTCAGTGGCAAGCCAGTACCATGGCAGCAAACTCAAAGCAGAAAGTTGGAAGGTTATAGCAAGGTAAAATAAACTCTTAGGAGTGTCCTCATTCTGTTTTGAGTGTCTAGCCTGGTGGTTACTTATGACTGAGCAGCTGAGAGCCAAGCCCCAGCAAGGTGGATTAGGTGAGGGAGGAGAGGTGCTACAAAACACTGCCATATGCTGAACCTCTCTTAAAATTAACTCAAATGGGACCAGCAGAGCCCACAGGGCTGCCTGATAATCCCAGGCCACCAAGGGAGCTGCTTAAAATCACATTTTGCCAGGCCCTTCCAGCTCATTACCCTGATTGTGAGCACCAAGTTGGTGGAAATCACAAGTAGAAGCTGACATATTACAGATATTTAGGAATTAAGAACACAGGAACTATCGTAAAGCATCACACCAATTCCCCAGTAGCTGCAATATCCACTTAGATACCAAATACTGAGAGCCTTGTTGATGCTCTAGACAAATCCACAATAATGTACCTCAAAGCACCACTGTACACTTGCCTGAAGGTAAATATTTCAGACACACCAGGTAGACAAGTCCTTGTTACAGAGTACTAGAATACAGTTGCTAGACCTCTCTCTAAATGCCCCATCAGTTCTTTAGCATGTTTTCCTAAAGATTACCAGAAATGTGCCATGCTTACCTCACTTTTAAAACAGTGCATTTAAATCTGCATTTAAAAATTGCTACAATTCAAAACCAGCACACAGCAGAACAAAAAAATGATCATAAAAGAGCTTTAAAAGTGACACATTACTATCAGGCGAGAACAGAAAAAGTGCTATTACTGAAGTGAAGCTTGCTTTCCTACACCAGCTCAAAAACAAAGACACCTTGAGACAACCATTGCAAGTCTATCTGCAGTGTCAGATCTTAAGAAGGCAACTTCTGCTTAATCATTCACAGCTCGTGTGTCACCATTAATTCAGATCTCATTCCTGATTAAGGCCCAGCACACTTGGCACTACATTGTCACAGCACAACCACCTGCAATATCTGTCCCAAATTTAACTGAGCAACAGAGATGCTGAGAGCCCAGAGTGGGGGAACAGGCAGAACAAAACCTTGGGAGGGAAGTTGAGACCAATTCTAATTTGGTGTTAGCCTTATTATTTCTGGATTACCAATAAACTCGGCAGGAGGCAAGACCAGCCCAGCATCCTCCCCCCAAGCTGTGGCAGAAACTCAGAGATAATAATGAAATGGGATCGTCTCAGGAAGGCTAATGCTGAAATGATCATCATGTTCTTAACTCTGTCAAGTATAATAAAGATGCTTAATCTGTTAAGAAGAGGTTGTTGCCTAGACTGTGCAGGTTTTTGTTTTGATTTCAACTTATAGTATTTTCCACTTCACCATCGTACAGAAACTCCTGAATTTAGAAGAAACTCATATGGTCTTTCAGTTGTTTTTAGGAGGGACACTGAATAAAGAAACAGCACTGGTATTAACTGAAATTTCAAACACTTTTGAATGTAGAAAAGGAACATTATGATATAAATCTGACTGTCTACAGATAGAACAGAATCTATTCCTAAATTCAGTGCATTCAGACATAGAATGAAAGAGAAGCTTGTGTTAAATTAGGACACTCTCTTAAAAACCCAGATGAACTCCTACCATGCTGCCTTAAAGACTGCAATTCAATTGAATGGAGAGATCACTTTGACTCTTCGTTTTACCAAGCTCCCATCATTAAAATTTTATTTTATATAAATTATTTTATATAAATTCTTATACTCTGCCCTCTAACCATTGGATAAGTGATGACATTTGGTGTCATAATACAGCAATAAGTTACAAACAAAAAGCATTCCCTTCTGAGAATTTACTCATTTACTACTGAGCTTGACTCTCAGTAGTAAATTCCAACTTAACTGGAAAGTCATGTCACTCTGTTTCTGATGGTCAAGGACACAAACTTTTATCTCACAGAAAATATGGAAAATCATTTCCTTACCGTGCTCCAATGACATCGAAAAGGTGCTGCCAGCGATCATTGATTTTGTTGAGTTTATCATCTATTTCTGCAACTCTGCTCTTGTTGCTAGCCTTGATGAGCTGATCACCCATTTGTTTCAAGTGAAGCTTATTTTCACTGAACAGGTTTATTTCTTCCATGCAGTCCTGATAAAGTTACACAAACATTGCTGTAATTACAGGGCAAAACAAAACAATGATACTAAAACAAAAATATGCATTTCTTTTCCCAGGTGTGTGATGTGGAATCAGGTTTGGTTGAGGTTTCTACATTAGCTAGTAGAACTCTCAGTGAAAACAAAAAGAAAACATCAATGAAGAAGCCCTCTCACAAGCTATGAAAAAATAAGCAGCTTAAAGACTTGCAAGTGCCAAGAGTAAGTATTCCTAAAAATAGCAACTGAATGTTCTAATTTTATCTGTTGTTTTCCTGATTTAACATCATTTTTCAATGAAGCTACCTCAAAAGAACCCAAATTCAAGTTTAGGATGGCTTTATTTTGCTGGCATTCCTATCCAGAGGAGATCTGGGATTAGATACTGAGACGTTTTAGCCATGGAGACGAACAACAGAACAACAATGGTCTTCTTTAAAATCAAGCTGATAGAAAAGTATTAGAAAGCACCAACTAACATGGGGAATGGCAGAATTTTGATTGTGGTAACTTCTTGTTCACCTGGCCTAAGACCTACCCCATCCTTCAATCTTTTCTTTGCCCTTTGCCTACCAGTTGTGTGGATGATGGAGGTGGTGAGAGCAGTGAGCTGCTCCCAGGACACCACTGAGCATTGCTGGGTGTGCACGTGTGCCCCAAAACCCCAACAACCCAGACCCCAGCACCACAGCTCACAGATCACACTCCATGACTAAATGCAGTCTGGTGGCATTTCTGTTCTGCTTTAAGCTCCTAGTCTGAACATCAAGAAGAACTAATGATAGAAAAGCTCATCTCACAAAAGACTGTATGTGTTGGTTTTACATCATGTATAAAGCAAGGAATACATGAGGAATGATGCCTCTCTAAGGAGTTATCTGACTGCAATTGAAGAAAAGTGCCATTACTACTTACCTTCTGCAATTTGTCTATCATGTCTTCAATGCTAACATCTGCAGTCTGCAACACTTTGCTTTCCATTTGTACCAGCCAGGAGCACAGCTCCTTATTCTTCTCATTGAACATGATCCAGGCATTGAGCCTATCCTCGATCTCCTGCTTCCGTAGGGACACCTATGGAAAAGCACACACAAGAAATTCTAGCAGCAGCTTTCTCAGGAAGGAAACCAGCAATTATGAGCCTTCTAATTTCTAGTCTGCATTTGATCTTATTCCATTTTGCAGGAGCAGTTATCAAGTATTCTACTTTCCTTTTCAAAGCCAGCAAGCAGATTGTTATTACATCTTATTTTGGATAGCAGGACAAAGAGTTGACTAGCAAATACCAGATTCTCTCCCTCAGAAGAATGAAACTGAGTGACAGCTTTATAAATAATGTACTTATATAATTTAAATGTTACTCAGTGAAAACCTGAAAATGTCAAATACAGAAGGAATATAAAATACATAATTACTACATACTGTTCAGTATGGCCTCATATATAACACAAGAGAAATAACACCTAGGTAAGGTCTTTTTTTTTCTGCCACTCTAAGAGAAACTTTGCAACTACTGACTGCAATTATTTAATCTCTATAAAAGCCTCTCTCTTTTCTTTCCTTTTGCCCACCAGTAATTGGAGAATTTCCAAAAAGTCAGCATCAATAAACTATCCTTTTCATTGAAAACTATGGATTTTTCCCCTCCATCAAAAATACATTTTCTATGGTGGATAAACAGATTGTCTAGACAGAGAAATTAAGGTCTGATACTGCCTGAAAAAGCAGAGCTATTATCATTGCTCCAATATCTCAGAAATAAGCAGGGTCACACTTCTAACTAGCTCATAGCACCTCTCTCTAGCCTCGGGCTTTTAAGTATTTGTTTATTTAATTACCTTGATGGATTCCTGTACTAAGATATATGGGACAAAGGAAGTGAAAAATAGTTCTACTGAAGCAAGAGAAACAAGTAACTCCTCATTCTCACCAATAAATTTTGTCTAAAGACTGTGCATAACATTTTGCTTATCTTGGCTGTAAATGGCCACTCTAAATATCTACCTAAGGCAGGAAAACACTCACTCTTCACATCCCACATGCACTTTATACAGCATATGACTCCTCAGAATTCCATTACTGATTCTTCTAGACTAATCTCTAATGCTATTTTGTACCCCAGAGTGAAGTTTAAATATGTAGTGTGGAAGCAAGGCCAGCTCAATGTAACATCAGGATCAAAACAGAAGGAACTAAGCCATCTCCCACCACATTGCTTTTGTCCCTTAAATTCTGACTTGTTTTCAAGGAGGGGATGGAGATGTGAAAGGGATTTCTGAATCCCTCATGACAATTTAAGCAAAGAGATAAGGATGAAAGCACTGTCTTGGGACACAGGGAAACAGTCTCCCAAGTTCTCTACAGGAAAAAGCCTGGAGATGCCGGGGACCTCAGAAAGTTTTTCTAGGAGTGTCTCTGCTCTGGGATGCTCACATGTACCCTCAGCCTGAGAGGTTTGGAGAGTGAACCCTTCATCCTTCCTTACCACTTGCAGCATCTCCCATATATGGAGCTGAGTTTACTTGGTCAGTGAAGAACAGACTGTGCTTGTCAGCAAAACAAGCTCTAAAAGCTGATGTGATTCTGACTCCATGTTTGTCTGCTCAGAACGGGGCAAGGCAGGATTTTAAGAGCAAGAAGCACCTTTTAGGTGGCTAAACAATACAGGCTGAGAGTAGAAAACAGGAATAACCCAAAAAATCCAGGACAAACTTTTAGGAACATGAGCCCTTCAAGCCATTGCTTTGAGCACTTTCTCCTCTGCCCAGCTGCTTTGGAACCATCCCCATTTTGCACCCAATATGTGAGCATCGTGTGCATTCCAAAGGGAAGCTAAAATAACATCCCACAAGATGCTGGCTGGGTTGAATGGTTAAATCTGTGACCTACATGCACCTTGCAAGGGCAGCTCTGTAAATGCTAATCCCTTGAGTGCATCTGCTCCCTCTGCCCAGTTGAGCACAGGCATCTGGCTGCCCCAGGGCTGTGACAGCTGCAGCTCTTTCACCTCCCTCCATTTATTCTGCAGACTTTCCTCCACACAATACATCTTGACTCTAATTTGTTATCCAAAACGAAGTAGTCATGCCAACAGCAGAGCTGATAAAGTCTGCTCTCCTAACCTGGTGTCCAGCACTGAGCACCACTGTGGGCTCTCATGAGACTCATTAGGGCTGTGCAAACATTCAGAATTTCCCTCCACTACAGCACTCAACAGATTCCTCCCACTACAGATTTTGTGTACCTAACACAGTTACATTACTGTCACCTCTTTCCTCCCTCCAAGACAGAGTGAACTCAACATTGTTCCCTCAGGAAATTAAAATGGAAATTTTGAATAAAGTCTGAACTTAAATTACTGCATGAAATTACTACCTAATAGACTGTAGTGGAGCACATATAAAAAACTTTAATTTTCAGGGCTATTCAACACAGTGGGAACAGCAGGCTTCAGCAGCTCACCAAAAAAATGAAAAAAAACCAAGTTTTCTCATTTATAGGCTTAACTACAGATTTCCATTAGGAAAATGGTTCAGGCATTTTGATTTAAAAAATAATGGCTTATATTTCTCAGGAGGGGAGAGGATGTCTCTGGAATTATTTCCACGGTTCAGAAAAAAATAACAGAGAAAACACTGGTTGAAAAACAGCCGTCTAGTTTAAGAACATTAAATTCTTAAATTAAATTAAATTCTCCTTCCTCATTGCAATGCAAAAAGAAATTAACTATTTCAATCAGACCAAATAACTATTTCATCATAACAGTTTGTGAAATAAGCACAGCTGTTCATTACTCTGGCAACATCCCCACCAAGATTACTTTACCTTTGCCTGTGTAAGGGTTAGAAACAAAATACTAACTGGCTTCAATACTTCTTCACAAACTGTAAAATAAAAGCTATTTACTTGTCAGTAAAGAGACTGCAAGAATTTGGCTTGCTGGTGTGTAGAGCCCCCCAGAGTAACTTAAGACCCCAAAGTATTTTACCTCTTCCAATCCTGTTAACAGAGCAAAGTGTAAACACATTCAAACTGCACAATAACCTAATGAATCAAGTCCATGTGACTTTGCTGTAAATGTTCCCCAGGAATTTTACATGCAACACTAAATTAAGTGTAATACAGCAACAAGCCACAAAGAATGCAAATGTTTCACAGCATTTTCCTGCTACAAGAAAAAGACAAGTCAGTTCTCAATGTGTTCAAACCCAAGGAGTTAGTATTTAAACAGATTTAAGTTCCCTTTCTGCTGGCATTTTGTTTTAACTTCCCTCTTCCCTTCCCTGCTCCATGGCCTCAGGCAATTCCTGTGCTCATCCCTCCCTGCCTTTGGCAGCCTGGAACAAAGGCACCTCTTCCAGTAAACAGCTGCATTTGGGCTCTGTGCAGTTCCACACTCACTTCTTACAAAGGGGTTACAACAAAACCCCCTGCAGCCTGTCCAGGACACAAAGGGCCAACTCCATCCCAGGCCAGCTGCTCCTGGAGCGGCCCCATTCCCACCCAGGAGTGCCAAAGGGAGCCAAGCCCAGGAGAAACCCCTGTGCTGCCCCTCTCCCCCTTCCCTGCCAGGCCCCATGGACATCCTCCCGCTACAAACACCCCAAGGAGGCTGAGACTTACCCGCAAGCAGAGCTCTTCCCACTGCCTGTGCAAATGCTCCACTTGCTCCTTGAGCACCATCATGTCCTCGGTGAGGATGAGGTGTGCCAGCTCCGCCTTCATGGCCTGCAGCTCCTTCATGTCGTGGGCCCAGTCTGCCAGCGACTGCTCCAGCTCCTGCATGGAAACGCACCCGCACAAGGCTTGGCACTAAGCTCCTCGGCTTTCCAAACCTGCTGGCTAATCCCCTGCCTGGCCTGTGGGGGAGGAGAGCAGGGAATGTGCAGCGGCTGTGCCGTGCTCTCTGCTGGGGCTGGGCTGGCCAGCATCCCCGGGAGTTCCCTGGAACCCCTCTGGATCCCACTGGGAGCCATGGCAGTGCCCCAGCTGATCCACTGCATCCCAAAGTGCTGCAACACAGCCTGGCCCCAGCAACTCCCCTGCTCCAGGGCAGCATTTGGGTTCTCACACCCAGGCTGGCACGTGCCCGCTTCTTCGGGGTTTCCTTTATTGCTGTTGTAATTGTTTTGGACAAGTTGCTCTCCACCTGCTTTTGCTCCAGTTTCAGATTATTTTTCCAAACACACAAAAATTCAATCAGTTGCCTTTTCTAATGAATGATTTCATAGACACTTCCTCAGATTTGTGAGGAATGTGGAGCTTTTAAACTGCATGTTCACAGAAAACAGGCTCTCTCTTCTACTTTGCTCACCCAACTCTCCTTTCTATTTATTATAAGTTACACATTTTCCTTAACACTGTTAAAATTGTCACCTAAAAGGCAGAGGTACCACTGCATGCAGCTGGGGAATATGACACTCTACAAACAAGGTCCTAGGTCCCATTTTGCAAAAACAGCTGCTGGGAAGGGTCACTGGCTCATCTAAAACAAAAAACCTCTTACAGAGAATCCAGTTTGTCTCATTTTAAAGAGAAAAAAAACCTGTGAGTGTTTGTCTCAGAAGTGTGCTGGGTCTAATTCTTGTGAGGATTTTCACAGGTCTTGGACCCAGCTTCAACACTAGAGGAAAATATCAAACAAACCTGACTCTAAAATTTACCTGAGATCACAGTACTCTGATGCACACATGCATTTATATCTCCTAACAAGGTGAAAATCCTGAACAATTACAGAGCTAACTATGGAATTTCATGGGACTTTGCTAGTCTCATGTAAGGTCCAGTGCTGAAAGAAAAATAAATAGCTTTATTCCAAATAGAAATGAAAAGCAGGAAGAGCATGCCATGCCATTTTAGTCCTTTATTGTACTATGACACCTACCAGCAGCACTTGCACTGGCACTGTCTGATCCTGATTCTCTGCAGCTGAATTTCTCTTGCTGGGATAAGAGGCAGAAGCTGTGTGCTTCCATCTCACAGGTAATTCAGGGCTACAGCAAGGCTTCTGCCCTGGGAAAGGCAGCCAGCACTCACAAAGAAGATTTCAGACAGCTGATAATGAGTTCAAAGCCGTGGCTCATTAATAAGCTTATTTGTTCCCACTACATAGGTCAACAATTCACTTCATAAAAGGATGATGAAAGACTGACCACTCCAGACAAAATGTCTCCTATGCCTTGGAAATGCTTTTCTTGCCATTTAATTTTCATGGGGCACTATGGGCTGCAAGGAATTTTGCCACTCCCTTACTCTTAATTTTCCTTCTATTTAATTATTCCCAGATCCTGCAGGTATATATGGTGCTTTTCAGAATTACAAGGTCTCTCGCCTGAGGACTCCATGTGCAAAACGGATTGGGAAACAAAAAGGGAGATTCAGTCATGGGGATAGCAGCCAAATGAGCTGAGAGAAGGGAGCTTTTTCCCTTTTGTTTGAGAAACTACTTATTTTATAAATGTAGACTGTAAAGGGAGCAGAAGCAGGAAAAAAAAATCCAAACACTATTACTACTCAATCTTCTTGGTCAGCTGGACTTTGGAGATGGGCAGCAATCAGGATGGTGTAAAGGAGAGAAATTCAGGGTCAGTGAAGAGCAGGTAAGAGGGAAAACTGATTTTACAGGGATGAGGTGTTGTGCAAAGACTAACTACATCAATTTAAACACAATATGGCTCTTCATACCTTAATATGTTCCTTGGCTTTGTGGAGCTCTTCATGTTCAACAGGGAGTGGATCTTTTACTTTCTCCTTTAGCTCTTGCAGTCTGCTTTCCAGTTCCTTGGTTTGCTTTTCAAAGCGGTCACAAGTCTGCTCAGGGAGACCCAAGGACGTATAAAAGGTGAGGAAAATTCATCAGGACATACTGAACCACAGATATGTTACAAAATAGCATCTTCAACCCATTGAAATAATCTATCGTGCTCTGGTTTTTTGAATTTTCTTTCTTGATACATAGTGCCACCCACAAGGATTTGGTGCTTGGATTTATAGAACTTCAAGCCTCTCCTATTTAAGGCTTGCCTTAGAGATTATTTCTGCTCATTTTGTTTTGTTCAACACAAGAGGCTTTAAGCATGGGTTTTGGACTGTATCACTGACAGCATTCAATTTTAAGACATACCTAATGTGCTACTTAGCCATGAAAGCAAATTCATTGCTCTAAGGAAATAAATATGGCCAGTCCTTCTGTTTAGACATTCAACAACATGAGGAGGAATAAGTCATGTTAACTCTACGCTAAATTTTAGCTTCAGAGCCCAAAGCAGGAACGAGCTCCAGGCCATGAGGAGCATGAGAACAATCAGAGCAGAAGCAGGCATTGTTCCAACAAATGGAATCCAACTCAATTTCTTTTGGAGAATCAGGGGACCACAGTTTGCACTTCCCTCAGTCCCTGACATATGACAGGCTTTTCCCTCAAAGTGTCCCTGCACCGAGCAGCAGCTCAGCCCTGGAGATGGTGGGACAGGGAAGTTCTTGATACCCAAAACCAGAGCAGCAGGTGAGGAAGGCATCATTTACCTGTAGGGTGCCACTGAACTGCATCTTCTTCTTCTCCAGCAGGGCCTGGGTTTTCCCCCAACACTGCTGTAACTGGCTGAGCTCCTCCTGGAGAGCAGCGCTGGTCTCGGGATCGGAGACAGTGCGCAACTTCTCCCCGACATCGATGACCAAGGTGTACATGGCTTGCCACCTCTGAAGGATCACTGCCTTACTCTTGAAAAGGAAAAAAAAAATAAATGTCTAAGCTGCTCTTAAGAAGAGCTTTCCCAGTACTTCACTTGGGAAGATGACTCACATGGTAAAAGCTTTGTTCATAGTCATGAAAGAATAATCAACAGATCTCCTATGTGCTACTTTAATTTCAGAAAAATCATGTTTTCTCTGATATTTTGGTTTATAAAACTCTACAACAGCTTTCCCCAGACAGAATATATAGGGTGAAAGTGCAGCAGTCAAAAAAAGATGGAAATTCAGCTGTACAAGTTACTCAGAACAAAAAATAAAATCTAAGTTCTGTGACCACCTCTAACATCAACATCTTAGGATGATTTTTTTCAGAGATAACAGCCCTGTTCATCATGATGTACTCCAAGTGAAGTAAGCCATCAATAATAATTTGCCCACAACAAATTGATCTCTAACACAAGGAGATGTAATCAGAGTTTCTTTCTGTAGAACAGCAGCAGGAAGAAAACGGCAGTTTGGAGTAGGAGGGAGAAGACTTTCTGGCATTTCTCACTAAGAAAAAAGCATGAGCACTAAGTTGTAAAATCTACTGAAAATCACCTTTACACAGCAGGGAGAAATAAAGATGAAATAAACAGGGCAAGCACCAAATGGAATACTGGTAATGTGTTAATACATCAACACTAGGGGCATGGGTACACAATATAAATCTTGGACTGTGCAAATAGCATTCAACAGTATGATTTTAAAAGGTTTTGGATTGCCTTACGCAACCACCAAATTCTCTGCTTGTTTCTGCCTTCTGATAAAACAGAGGTGCATAGTTAAATGGAAAGGCAAAATATCCAAAATTAATAAAGGAATTTTTTTTCCACTGCATGTAAAATGCAGAACTCACTGTTCTGAAGAACTGCTCACCAGGTTTGTGTATCTTGGAGTGAACAGACTCCCTAGCAAGTGTTTTTCCCTTTGTTTCCAGCATCTCCTGCCCATCCCTGCACACACATGACCTATATGGCCTGTCTTGCCACCTAAGTACCTTCCTTCAGGCAAAATAAAAGGTCTGAATTCAGCAGTCATGTCAGTAAGATGCACACAGACCTAGAGGTTACCTGCTGACTAGGCTGTCTGTCTCATCTTCTGGCACCCCAAATTTCCATTTTCGTATCCATTAGATTTTTAAAGCATGCAAGGCTCCTAAAGGGCTGTGCTGATCAAGAAGTTCCTGAGTATAATGAGCCTTTTGCAATGTCACTGCTTTCTTATCTGTGCTCAGCTTTAAGCTTTAAAAAGTGTCACCAATCATTTCTCCCCAAAGAAAGTGTATGATTTCAAGGTTTTTTTACCTTGCTGGACAGAAGTTGTTTTAGTCTGAGGAAAAAAGCCCACATATTTTAGATTTATGAGAAGTAAACACAGTACCTTGAAATCATGAATTACATTTCTAAGCTGGTAAAGGCTGTAACAGTCCTGGCTCTTCACAGCTGTGAGGAAGCTGTTTGTATCATCAAGGAATCTGTTGAGGCTCTGCAGGGAACTCCTGAAGAGCTGCCACTGGCTCACAAGTCCATCAATATCCTTCTTCCTCTGCTGAACCATCCGGATGACATTCTGCCACTGCTCCTTCAGCAACGTGAGCTTGGAAATAAACTCTGTCCTGAAAATTACAAGGGCTGAGTGTTAATTTATTTGGATCTCTAGGCTGCATATTACAGTAATTGTGATGGATCTCCATTTGAAAAGTTGTTTTTCAATTATAATACCCAACAATGCAAGAAAGCTCTTTTCAGCCCTAAGCTCAGCCCTGCTCTCTGTATTCCATCTTTTAAGCAATCCAAACAACAACATGACACAAAAAAGGGTTAGGCAAGTCCATCTTGAAATTGTAGTACAGCAACAAACACAGTACAGCAATCAAGACACAAAATGCACTAAACACTTCTGTGAAGAACAAAAAGGTCAATCCAAGTGAGACAAGGTCACTGATTAAGCTGCAAAATTGATCTGCACAATGGAAAATTGTGTAGTTATTGAACCCATTTAAGCAGTCATTTTGTCCTCTTCCTCAACATGGTCAGATGACCCAGCAGATCTGGCTGGTTGATTAAGGCAACCCCAGCTATCAATTCTGCTTCTCTGCAGGAGGCCATCCCTGATTCACTCTTGCACAAACCCCTGCCTTTGTGTGGGTAGCTCCCAACACAAAAATCCAGCAGCTCAGCTTACCTTAGTCCTACCTTCCCTGGCAGAGTTTTAAGCCAAGCTATGGATTTCACACTGGCATGTCTGAGGGGAGCACACACACTGTCCTGCCAAGTCTCTGGACACAGCAAGATCTGGCAAGGAGGGAAATGTGCTCACCCCAAACACCTGAGGCAGCTGAACTCTGCTCACAGACATTACTGCTGTTTCTCATGCTACACTGACTAAGAGAAAGGTGTAAGATCATGCTGATAAAAACAGGTTTAGGCACCATGTGTTTAGGGTTTCATGGCCAGTGACTCAGTGCCCTGCCATGTGTGCCAGGGGCAATGTGGTTAGTCCACACTTCTGCACTCTGAGAAGCAGAGAGGTCCAGGAAGGGGGAGAGGATCCTTCATATGCAGCATCCTCATTATGCTCTGTGGGCAGGCAGCTTCTCAACCACAGGTACACAACAAAAGACTCCTGTTCAGGAGCAATTATTTCTGTTTTCAGCCCAGCCTGTTACTATCCCAAATGCATTCTGGCCAGGGCACCTGTGATTCTTTCTCACTGCACCTCCTCATGCTTTTGCAAAATGTGACAGGTGATCGTTCAAAGAGTGAACACAGCTAAGAATTTGGATTTATGTCCTCATAAAAGCGAAGATTCCCAATTCCAAGGAAGACAGCATATTCACTAAATGACCAAGATCTTAAGAAGAAAACTAAATAAAGTACCTTTTCTCTGCTTCTCCAGATTCCAAGGAGAGTAGAACTTTTTCTATGATAGAATTAAATGTCTGCTGATTTATGGAAATCTCAGTCTGCAGCATCTGAAAATACCAAGACAAAATGTTTTAACTATTCAGTGTACAACCTTTGCTATGAAAGCTGGCTCTGCTCCTCTAGAGCGACAGCATTTATTTAATTGTCAGTGCTGAAAACTCTATTATTTTCAATTGCTAGTGTCACATGCACCCTAACAGTCCACAGTTTTTAGATACCAGGAGGAATTTGGACATATGTGATAGCCAACCCCACTATGAGTGGATAACACCAATCTGAAACATAAAATTTTTTGACTGTTTCTCCATTACAAATAACAACTGTTTGGGAAAATGCCAGTGAAAGCAGATTTCCACCAAAATCTAACAACTGGCCAAACCAGAAATATGCTGTAAAAATACTATTTTAAATGCATTTCTACCTGAAATTGTTAAGATTGCTGCAAGATCTCCAGCAAACTATCCAGTTAGTTGCAACAGGCTCCAGTGTTCTGGAACAGGCAGACAAGTACACCTCAGGGCTGGAGAAATTTAGGACTTCCATGACACAACACTTGAAGATGCACTCCTAAAGGTCTGATCCTTGCAAAAAGGGATCTGTCCCTTTGGATAAGGATTTTCATGTTTCAGAGTTTTTAACTTAATAGGCATTTCAAGAGTGAAATGCTCTGTAAAATCCTGCCCAGATTTAATTTCAAAAGGCACATTTTCTAGTGATTTCCCCCTGCCTTCATCATTCAAGATGCTGCTTCTATTTTTAGTTAACTTTACCTCGTATACTCTCTGTTGCTCTTGCAGTTCTTCAAACCGTCCTGGAATATCTGTTTTTAAGGCTTCTTTCATTTTTTCTAGGAATTTCATCCACTTCTCACATTTCTGAAAGAATTTCTTCTCATCATTTTGGGTTCCCTCAAGCATACTGTAAAACAAAATGAATAACCAGAATCTTCTGTTGGTGGATGTTTTTCTGGGTATGTTTACAGGTGCTCTAATGTGGTGGTTAATAAAACTAACATAGTGGAGGTTTCACTTGGCACTCTGCTCCCTTCTTCCCCTATGAACATGCAGGTGTGGGCCTGATATTTCTGAGTCTGAAAGGTTTTCAGCCTGTCAGTGGCTGATTTTTCTTCCCAAGGGAAGATTTCTTGGGAGAATTTTCTTTCAAAGACAATTTCTGTAAATAACTCATAACATTTCTAAGTAAACAATATTTCTCTCATAACAACACCTCTGCCAGGTGTTGTTTCTGTTACTTAACCAATGGAGAGAGGTGTCAATTCTATGGACTAATAATGTCCCTTTTTAGCATAGTGTATTATAAAAAGGCTGGATGAATTGTAAATAAAGCCTTCTGATGTTCTGCTGCCTTTGAACTGGAGTCAAGCATCCTTATTTCATGTCCAACAATGACATCCAGGTTTTTGCTTCATGTGACTTGGACTATAAATAGCCACTGAAAAATCAAGTAAACTGAAAGGGCAAAATTCCACCTGGCAAGCCCCTGAGAAAAAGACTGCAAGATGTCCCATGCTTTAACTTGGTTTTCATTTTAATCACAGCAAAAGGAGTTGATACTAGTGATTTTTTTTTTGTTTGCATTTCAGACCTGCAACATTCCAGAGCAGCTGCTGTTTTCTGACTCCACTGCCGAGTCAGGCTCTGCATTTTCTTCAGGGTGAAGTCACTGAGTGGCAGCTTTATGCTTGCTTCATTCAAACTCTCTATGCTTGGAGAAAGCGCAGCAAGCTCCAGTGTCTGATTCTGGAAGTAAAGGAAAAAAATTATTGTAAAAAAAGTACTGCCTTTCTTTCATGTCAAAGAAGCATAGAAGCTTATTCTCTGCAACTTGAAAATGTCCAACATATCTGTTTTAACTTCAAAAAATACAGGGGGAAAAAGAAAGTAATAACTTTTACACAGGGTTCATTTTTCCAACAGTACTGAACAGATAGAGACTCAAGACCTGGTACCTCCACATTTACTTTATACCCTACATTGAGAGTAGCTCCAGACCAAAGCTGTGGAAAAAAATCTCCCATCAACCCCAAATCTGGGTGATTTTCCTCCCTTCTATGCAGGCATTTGCCCTGAAATGCAGATCTAGAGTTTCTAAACTTTAATTATTGCTTTTTGTGTTTTGGCTCAGTTATAGTTACTCTGATGGAAGTGTTGCAACTGTGACATTTAGGACTCTAAGAGCATCTTGAAGTGGGCAAGAGCTGAGTAGTAGATTTTTGTATTTGGGAATGCAAACATACCATGAGCAATTCTGAGTTGTCTCCCTCCTCTAGACAGATGCTATCAAAGGTGTCTGTGCAATTCTTGACACGACCCTCCAGCGTTTCCAGGCAGTTGCTGAAATCCTCCAGTTGTAAAAGATTGAACTGGGGTGAATGTTGGAAATGTACATTAGTTACTATTTATTACACTTATTCAGTATATAAAAAGGAGCAATAAGCAATATTATCAGGAAAACAAGCAGTTATTAAACCTAAATTTTAATGTATTTATAACTCTCTATTGAACTTTTTTCCAGTTTCCAACTGGACAAGGAGAAAATTTAACCCAAAGCAGAGAGCAAGAAACAGAATCTTAAAATTTTGAGACAGCTGTAACTGTGTGAAAAGAATAGAGGTTTCTGTGATACCTTTAGTAGCTTTGTGGTATTTAACTTATTGTGAAATGGCAAAGTCAAAACTCAGCTTATCAGAGGGGGGAACCTTGTGCAAATGAGTTTCCTTTGAGGTACACACAAAGCCTGCTCCCATGTCCCTGCACAACCAAAGCTGTGCAGCCTACATGAGCTCTGTGGAGGGATCAGTAGGGCTGGAATTCAACTTTCCTTTAGCAGAACAGCACTGGGAAAGCTTTTACTTTGAATTAAACTCCACATCTCTGAGAGCACTTACACAACAACAGTTTTATAAGGGATGAATGGCAAAACCTGGTGTGTGGAGAGAGATTGCTGTGGTAGTACTACAGGTTTACACCAGAGAAAATGACTGCCCAGAAATGCATTTTTTCATGCAGTGAGAAGTTCACAGGGAATATGAGAAACACGTTATCTTCACAAAGATTTCTGGCTTCCAGCCATTAACTGTGCTGGTAGATGGATCATAAATAGAGCTGGCTTCAAATGTCTTGATGAATTTGGGTTTACTTTAAAACACAACAATTCATTGAAACCAGACTTTTTCCACAGGAACAGACTAATTCTACATCAGTAAATGTCCAGCAGTACATTTGGCTTGTAAGCTTTCTCAGGAATACCTGTGCAGAGGAGAAGTCAATCCTCCACTACTCTGAGCAGAGCTCCTGGATCCAGGTCTCTCCCCACTTGGCCTGAACAGGAATGTGAATCTGGTCCTCAGAATTACATCAAATGGCCACAGTTTTCTGTTTGGTTTTAGGTTCACTACATGAATTCTTCCCAAGGAAAACTGAAGCCCATAGTTTTGGTTTTTTTCCAAGGCAGAGCTGAGAAAGTTTACAGCTTACTTCAATGTTCAAAAAAAATAAAAACACATTTCCTAATCTTTAATCATCTGAGTGTTCTGGGGATAACAGGCCCACTGACAAAGGCTATTAGAGCAACACAAGCAGGTAAGGGTGAAATCCTTCACCTGTCCCTCTGGCTTAATGTATAAAGAAATAACTTTATATAGTTATCATCCTGCTGAGTTTTATTTAATGGAAATTTCAATTCAAGTCTAATGAGGAATGTGGCTCACACAGGACTCTAGCGAAGAAGTTACCCCACACAGACAGCTAAGTTATTATCAAAAAAAAATAAAAATACCTGAAGTTCATCCAACTTCCTCTGCAACATCTTTTCCAAGTAGGTTGCTCTCTGGAATGGCTGCAGCTTCTCCATCAGAAGGGCTTCAGCAGCTGTCCCAGCCTGCTGTTTTATCCTGTCAGCCTGCAAATAAATCTGGGTCCGGCATCCTGCGATGTTTTGGAGGTCGTGCTGTAAATTCTGATGAGAGAAAGGGGGGAAAAAAAAGTCAGTAAATGAATCAGATCATCATTCATGTGCCACTTTCATTTGGTATCTTTTGTTGCTGTAACTAAACTCTTTTTGTTGATCCCATCTGGGAGCCAAGCTCAGCTATGGTGAAAGCTTCAGTCTTTCACTTGGAGGATAATGGGAATTGCATCCATTGAGTGCACTGCTGGGAAAGGCACAGTTCAAAGTTCAATGGAGCACCAGTGACTTCAGGCAGCAGGATGCTGCTGCTCCAGAGGAAATCAGGGAGGGAGATCAGAACATCCCTCTCTACAAGATGTGTGAACTCTGGGAGATGGAGGAACTGGCCCATGCTGCAGATGAGGAATGCTATTTAGTTACAACCATACCAATACTTTGGATCCCTCAGTGACTGAGGACTATGGGTTTGGTTTTATTTGTTCCCCTTTACTAAGAAAGATGTTATAAAATTATACTCTAAAGGCAGTACAAGAACAAAGGGAATAATTTTAGACTCATTCAATGTACTTGATATTTTTCTCTTTTTTTTTTGACAAGTGGAATTTACTTTTAGCCATGGAACCCCCTGAAATTTGCCATTGTGTATTGTATTTTCTGAGAATAATGAGCAAAGTCTTCTGATCAATAGCAAAGAGCATACATTTCCCTAAAAAGCAAAATGGTCCTTGCTTCCTGACCCCTTTGTTTGAAAGGATCATGTTACAAAATACCACTCCAAGCATTTAATAAATAACCCATTTTGGTTTCTTATTCTCTATACACAAATTTATTTTTAGTTTTTGTGGTGAGAAAAATCCATAAAACCATAATCTTTCCTAATATATACAGAGGAAAAGATTAGAGGGATTAAAATACAATTCTGTTTTATTCAAATACATATGTCATATGCCATTTCACTGATCCCCATTCTTTTAACTCACCACTTAAAAAACCTCACAATAAATTCCATGTGTTCTACCCTCACACACCAGGACAGGATCTACAATCTTAATGGCATTCAGGTGGCCATGCCTTGCTTAGCAGGTGTAAAATTCTTCCCAAAAATTTCCAGAAAAGGCAATTCCTTTTGCTGACATATTGGTGAATTTATTTTACATCCATTTAGTAGTATAGTAGTATACATACAGCATAGTAGATGAAAAGTAGATGAAAAAAGTAAAAATATTTTGGTCTGGGCTTTGCTGTGTCAGTTTTTTCTGACAAAGCAGGATATACATGAGTTCTCTTCCCTGTAATGTAAAGTTTCTTATTTAAGGCCATATGCAAAATGGAATACTCTGGACTTCTTCCAATTCATGGCTAGAGATTCATAAAGCATGATGAATCACCACTCTGTCCTGACATAAGGATTATTATATTTCTTTATTGCAGTCTGAAGAAACCAAAAATGTCAGGACCTAATGACAGCTTTGCTACCTGAGAGAGTCCAGTGTACCTACCCTGTGGTTTCAGCATGAGATCTCATTTGCCTAAAGTCAAAAGCATTTAGAATAATCCAATGAGCTCAGGAATCTGAAATCATCACACCAGACCAAAACACAGTACCAAATTCAATTAAAAACAATTTGAAGGCTGTGGAAGAGCTCAGAATGATCCTGTGCTTGGGAAAACTGTTCTTTGTTTCCCTCAGCTACTGTTCTAGTAGATACTATCCCTCCTCCCAAGCAATGCCCCATAAGGGAAATAATTTTTCTTTCAGTGATTCCTTCCAACACAGGCCTGATCTTTTGTGTCGCTCAGAAAGGGGCAGAGATGGAATATGACTCCCTTCTGCTCTCTTCTCACCATAACAGTAACTCTGGTTTGGCCTCTGGTCAAAGTGCTTAAATGAAATACAAAGGTGCCTGTTCATTGAAGAAACCCACAGATTTTATCTTTCCCACTGACTGGATTGTTGGTATTCTTTTGCCTTGTTTTTCAAAAATAGATCTTAGTTTGTACCAGGAAGCAGAAACTTATCCATGTACCTTAATCTCCTGTATCCTCTGCTCCAGGGTTTCTATGGTGCTCTCCTCAGGCACGTGAGCATCCAAGAGCTGAGCACACTGCTGGCTGTAGTGCTGTAACTTGGCTGCTGTCTCACTGCACAAAGCATCAAAGGGCTCCCAGAGCTGCAGAGCTGCCTGTGCTGCCCGTAGCTGGTCTGTGATGTCTTCATTTACTGAGTTCCACCTGCCAAAATATCAAAGGATTAAGAGTTTTCCTAGTAGGTTCTCCTGCAGAGTAGGATTTGGCATAGGATTCCTGTGGGAGTTGCTTTGCATCCACACCCATGTTCCTGAAGGCCACAGTTTGTGCTGTGGGATCCATCACACCAAAAGGTACAAGTTCCTCATCCCTGGAAGTGTTCAAGGATGGATGGGGCTTGGAGAAGCCTGGTCTGGTGGAAGGTGTCCCTTTTCATGGCAGAGGGGTTGAAACTGGATGATCTGGAAGGTCCCTTCCAACCCAAACCATTCCATATTCAGTGACTCTACTCCTCACACAGATGCCCTTACATAAGTGAGATGCATTATAGTGTAGATTTGAAAATCTGACAGATGATTGAGTCCTGCCTCAACAACTTGGGTTTTTTAAATATGAATAACTTGGGTCTGATTTTGCAGCCTTACCTAGTGTGTGCCTCTGTGCACTTCTGGTCAATAATCTCTGCAAAGGAGGGGGAGCAGTTCTTCTTCAGGTTACTGGCAGCAGCCTGGAGCTTGGCCCAACTTTCTTCACTGTTCTCTGATTCATCTTGAAGAGCCTGCAGAATGGATTACTGCAATTATTTGTGGGGATAAACGACCTAAATGTAACTTCCCCTATAGATTGGTAGTGATAGGGCAGTAATAATGCAGCACAGATCTTAAATCTTTAATCTTTTGCAGCACAGATTAAAATGTTTGCAGAAAATCTAACACCTGTTCCTAAAAATTAGGAAGCTAAGAGAGGTAAAATGGTCCAAGTTAAAATAAAAAAAAATCATTCAGGAGATCTATTTTAACTGAGATAATTTATTGGCTGTTAAAGAAAAAGCTCATTTAGTAAACCCACAGCCCTGAACTGAATTTCTGCTAGAAATCAAAAAATGCTTTTATTTTAAGCCGCTGTTTCTACTGGCAGTAAAGTTGACTTGACACCTCCTGTCCTCAGCTGCAAGTTTCCCCTCCTGATACAGGAAATTACAGCTACCTGTGAACTGCTCCAGGTTGAAAGTAAACAGAGTGATTGAAGGAAGGAGGTGAGAAGGTGCCCAATTCCTTTTATTTATAACATGAGCCCAGGTGAGGGTGGAAAGCATTTGTGCAGGGTTTATTGCCAAGAGTCCCATACCCAGCATTCACAGCCTCAGTCTGTCCTGCACCACTTCTGATACAACTCAAAAAAACCACCCAAATCAGGCCTTATTTACAGGAACAGGGAGTGTTTGTACAGCCTTTCAACACTCATTTAAAGCCAAGAAAGGGGATTTTGGCCAGAGCTGTGAAATGCCCAGACCCAGGGCCAGCCTAACTGCCTACTCCAGATGCTCCACTTGGACTCTGGAACAGCCAAGCAGAGCAGCAGGAGGATCCAGAGCATTTGTGTCTGGCATTCTGACTCGTTCAGAGGCTGTGCAGGAGACTCCAGCTCTCAGGAGGGTGACAGGATAGTTGGGCTGGTGCTGGAGCAAGTACAAATGCCAAGCTCAGCACCAATACAAGGTGTAAGGGAGCATGAGGACTCAGTGGGCTTTTTTCTTGAACCTTGGTACCTAAATTACACTCAAGTTGAATTTATGCACTACATAAAATAGGAAGTCTAAATGCCTCTGGAGATAAAAAAAAATTAGTGACATTGCACTAACTTCAGTGTCATTATAATAAAGAAAAAGTTGCTCAGATAATTTTTTAGTCTTTGTTTTTTTTTTTTTTTCCAGTGGAGTTTGCCTAAGGGCATAGAAGAAAGCACAGAAATAAGACAACTTTACCTGGAGAGTTTTGACCTGTTTTTTCAAAGCTTCCAATGAAGCTTCTTCCCCAGAAGGTTTGCACTGATCTATGCAGTACAAATATCTTGTTGTCATCAAGCTGACTTCTGCATAAATTTCATCATATGCTCTCCACTGCTCCAGTATTGACTCCATTGAGGCCTTTAGCTGTGCAACCTGCAGACAAACCATTTTTGTTAATATTTCTTGGGTAGTCCTGACATATAAATCACCTTTAAATTGACTTAGAAATCTAAACTCAGTGCTCAATCCATGACAATCCACAAGAATTCACCAAATTGGAGTATTTTACTACTTGGTAAGGAACAGTGCAGACTTCAAAAAAAGCAATAAACCATAAGAATGTGCTGGAAATTAAAATTTCACTGGAGTTCAAGGTAGCACTATTCTGCCAGAACACCCCAGGAAGTACTGAAATAATGAACTGCTTATTCCTTCCAGCCGAAATCAACCTGAAGTGGGAGGAAGTTGAAAGCCTTAATTTTCTTAGGGAGAAGATAGTTTGATCCAGAGATCAAGTTTCCTTTCAAGGACAATTGGAGCAGAAATTGGTTTGCATGGAAGAAGCCACTACTGCAATACTCTGAGAGCTGTCATCCCTTATATGCCATTGTGCTCTAATAATGCAGGCCCACCTGGATCCCAGGCTAGCAAGTTCAGGATTTTAATACAAAATTAAATTATGGATATCCCTTTGATTTTCTGTCTCTTTCATTATTACAGTTTACAGTTGTCTAATCTATATGGGCAGGCATGCCACAGGCTCCTAGACACTGAAACTATAAAAACACAATCTTCCTTCAGTCATTTTTATCCTTCTGTTTCAGGGAAGCATATAAGGCATGTCCTGGGTTAAACAAATCATTCATCTAATTCAGGACCTATTTTCAATCATACTTGGAGAAAAGCATGAAAACCAGGCAGACAAACAACCATGTCTCCATGAGAAGTGACAAAAGTCAGATGCCAGATTTCAGTTCTGACTATGCAGCCACACAATGGCAGATGAAAAAATATCCACACCGTAGTTCACCCTAAATAGACTGCACAGATCATTTTATCCTAGTATCCTAGTTTCAGGCACACACAGGCTGGTGGATTAATCATCCCTATTCTCTTTTGAATCATGGTTATAGGTGGGAGGAATCTCTAATTGCTTTTTGTAGCCTGTAGCTAATTACTGCCCACACAAGGAAGATGGAAGGACATCGTTCTCGGGAAATGTCTCTGGGCCACAGACTCACAGTCTTGAGCTCAACCTACAGACAATTTAATCAAGGTATTACATCTCCTTAGCCCTGTATTAGAAATCTCTGCCTGGCTCTGATCTGAGCAGTCACCCATGGGAAGGAACCTGCACTTGCTGTTTCACTGCACACACAGACAGCTCAGCTCCAAGAACATCCTGCAGTTTTCAAGTTTGGTAGCTTAGTCATAAAATCCCTAAAATTAACATGACCCATGGTGACTCTAAGAAGAAAAAAAGCACCAGGCTGTCAATCCTGCCAATTTCTATGCCCAGCTATACATCAGAAGGAAAAGCTTTCATCATGTACATAGACATAAATTTCCCTGATTTCTTGGTAGGAAACAATCACATCCTTTCTGCTGAAACCTAAACCAAGAAGCAGCAGATCAATACTGGATTGACACCTCCTGTGGAAGAGTTCAAGCAAAAAGGGTTCATGTTTCACTTCTGAAGAAAAAAGTCAAGGAGTTAGTAATAAAAAGTCTAAAGCAATCTTAACTAGAAACAGTACCACTCCATCATGTACAATTCTCTACAGTACATGGTTATTTATTATCACAATTTAAATCTATAAATGTACTCCTTATTATCTCTCCTGCACCTATCAATTACATCCACATAAAAAAATTAACTCCAATTATAAAGATACTATGACTATAAATACAAACTGCTGGGGTGTCAGTTTGCATGGGAAACCGATCTCCAGACACTCCTTGAAGCAACTGGAAACTGCACAGGATCTGAGGATGGCAAAAGCCACCCTGGAGTGTGGATGAAGGAGTAACTGGGAGGTGGAAAAGCTGCAGTGAGAACAGGGCCAGAGCAGGCAGCTTCCACCAGTTACAGGGTTCCTTGCATTACAGGGTAGAAAGAGCAGGGTATGGAAGAGAAGGAGATCAAGTAAGACGGTTTAAGGTTTCCATTTTTAGCTTATACAGAAAAATAGCAGTGTTCTTTCTCTGTTTTCTTAAACTGCAGATGGAGATCTGTTCCTCCTCCCTTTGTACTCAAACTGCTTCAAGATCAGACTAATTTTTCTCTCTCAGCTTCAGAAATAAACTAATTTACTTTACAGTAAAGACTTAAAATTCAATTCTTAGGCAAGTAAAGAGTAAGGAATGCTTTGCAACTTTTTTTGTACCACCTCCTAACATCCCATGAGGAATATTAATAACACTGGTGGTCAGAACATGCAGTGGAGGAACACAAGCAAGGCTTTTACCTGGTTCACAATGCTGTCCTTCATTTCACACAGCTCAGCTATCCTGAGAGACTGAGCTTCTGGGGTTTGTTCTGCACTACCATTCGAAGCCAAATTCTGTTTGAGCTCATCAAGAGTTTTGGATTTAGCTGCCAGTTGATTTTCTAGCTCCTAAATAATGGGGAAAAAAAAAGAGAAAGATAAATAAGATCTTTGAATGAGACCACAGAAAAAAACTTCAGTGTGAGGAGCTTAGATAAACAGTCCTTCTTTAAAAGCAATTTTGTGCAATTCTTCAGTTATGCAAAAGTACAACAGGAACTGGTTTTGCAATGGGCAAGTTCCTGACACCCTAACAACATTTAGAAAGTTATTTTCAGTTTGTCCCTTTACTCAGAGGGACTCCCATGGCAGAAATTCCAGTGAAATCAACTCCAGTGAAATCAAGTGAGAACAATCTCCAATGAATGGGGATACCTGGGAGAATAATTGCTTCCCCAGCACAACCAGCAAGATTATAAGAGTCTTGACATGCTGGGGAAAGCTCAGCAGGGAGTTCTTTACAATGTGAGGAACTATCCATACCCACAATGGGTCACAGCATTTTTCTATAATGCTACACTTAAAGCCATGACCTTTTTTCACCTCTCACTGACTGTCCCCAAAAGATTTTTAAATTCAGACCTCATTTTTATTGACCAAATGAATTTTAATGAAACATTTTAGCCACCTGAATCCTAGCACTGTGTGTTGCTCTGAGCAGGTGAGAGTTTAGTCCAAGCTACCCTTGTGCCTTTCTTCCATTCTGGCCCCTCCACTCATTTCAGAAATGGAAGTAACTCAGTATGTAACACAGCACTCCAGACAATAACAGCAGCCTTCTACAGGAGAGAGATGTAACCATGGCAATGAAAGAACAAATATTCCATGTTAAAAACTGTACTGAATGAAAACAGCAGACTGTCAGAGTAACAGGAACCAATTATTAGCTGGCTGCCACCTGTATTAATTTTGAGGGATCTGATGCCTAGAAAAACATAACAAAGGACACCCAGATCCTTGAGGCTGCTGCAGAGAGATTACACTACAATCTAGGGCAGAAGTGGAGAAGGCTGCTATTTCTCCAAATGGGACTGAGCAGTTTCCATGATGCTTCCATCACAGAGCTCTTCAAACTAATGGAATTGATAACTTCTGCTATGGTTGTGCTGAACTGAGAACTACTTCTATTGGAAGTACCTCAGAATACAATCTTGCTGCACAACACTCCAAATACCATGAAGCAAAAGCAGATGCATCTTCAACTGGTGGAAAAAAACCACAGAAGCCACTCACATAAGAAGTGGCTCTGGCTCTTTAACACCCAAATGCAACATGCTTTAATTAAAACGACATCGGAGAATCCTTCTGGGGAATGGCAACTTCCTTTACATTTCTTTCTGTTAAAACCTGTGCAGTTCCTTAGTCTGGATTCAGCAATGTGTGCTAAATAGGGCTTTTGCAGTAATAACACTCAGGTGATGCTTTACCTTGCAATCATCTAAGGTGTTCTGTGCAGAGATCAGACTCGCTGGGGTCCGTAAGGATCTCAGTCGATCACTCTGAGCTTCCAGCCAGTTGCACAGAGTCTGGGCTTTGTTCTCATTCTCAGTAATATCCTCCAAAATGTGTTCCAGGTCTTGTATCTGAAAGTTACAGAATTGTTTTAACTTGCTTAAGCCTATAAGTGAGCGGAAACAGGACTTTGCCTTCCATGACAAAATTTGAGATTACAAAACTTACACTGAAAATACTCTTTAGAGAAAATATTTTAAAAGGCACACCTAAAAGGTTTTGTAGGCTCTTTAGGATCTGACCTTTTCCTTTGGAATAAACAAGGCAATGTGTGTTCTGGAGCTGGGAGACCTGACAGGTTGGGGGACCCTGGGCTATGTGAACACATTCATATGGAGTCTGAAAATCTCATTCTCACTAAAAGCCACCAACAAGGCTACTAATAAAAAGCGACCTCAAGTTTCCTATCTTCAAACTTGACCCTGAGGATCCATTAAATCCTAGAATTGAATTTCATGAAAATGGATAGAGACGGTAACCTTTTCCCCAACAAAATGGAAATTTCATCATGGAAATTTTCAATTGTACGGGAAATGAAATTTCCATTTAAAAATGTTTCTGGAAGACTTTCTGAACTAAAAAATATTGACAATTTTCATTCAGAAAGGGCAGCTTCTCCTAAAGCTGTATAAATTGAGACAGAGAGATGAAAGATAAATGTGCTGGTAGAGGGATTCATTCAAGCAGCCTCATGGTTACAGTTTGGGTTTCTAAGCTCCCCCATGTCTTTTCCATATTATGAGTCACACCAGCTTTTCTGGGCATTGGGGCACATAAGCAGCAGCATCTAATTCTGGATGCATGGATTATTTCTTGCCTCACTAGAACAGAATAAGTCCGAGGCATTGCCTGAAAACAGATTTTCTCCAGAGAAGCAAGATTATGTGCTGACAGGAAAATTCTGCATGTAGAATGACTATATCAGCTGCTGACCTTCAAAGCACTCCACTAGGAAAGCATATTTACTGCAGGAGGAGGACACTGACACAGAGTGACCCATTTCCAGTGACCCAGGATGGCTGGAGCAGGGCTGGGAACTGATCCCTGCTGTGCCTCGCCCAGGAGGCTCACATGTCCCCATCTGAACGTGGCTGTCAACACTACTTACTTAATAATTGCTGCTTTCACAAATCCAGCTGCTACAACAGGAAAACTGCTGGTAGCTTAATATATCCCCAATACAGAGCAGTGGCACAGGCAAAATCAGAGCTGTAAGAGAGAAAGCCATGGGAGGTGAATCCAACCTTTCTGTTGAGGGATGCCTGCAGCCGGTGCCAGCGCAGGTTCATCTCGCCCAGGCACTCTGCAAACTCGGTCCTTTCGTAGCGCTTGCTCTCCACGTCACAGGTGCTCATCTGCAGCAGGGACTGGTTAACAAAATCTACCATCCACTGCTTAAAGTTCATTTCCATCATGTATTCCTGCAGGGGAAAAAACAAAGAACAAAAAATGTAAACCAGTTTTGTAGTTTTAATCTGAACGGTTCCAATGATGTTTCAAGGTGTGGCAATGGGACACTGATGGCTTTGTTTCAATAATGACCAAAAATATTTTTCTGAAAGAGATCTGTCTGCAGGAATAATTCTCAAATTTTACCATTCTGTATTTGTGTAGCTGTTTCCATCCACTGAAATTTCTGCAGAAAATCTCTACCATTATGTGGGTAGTTCAAGGTAAAAATAGGCTAGTGATAGAGCAGGGAATAAAACCCAGGGTAACAGACCCTGTAATCCATTGGACAAAAACATCACACTGCCATGGGCCCAGATTAGGCTAAAACCACACTCCTGCAATTCACAGGCAAATGCAACAAGAGTTTCTTACTCCTTTTAACAAAGTATCTGGTATCAGAACAGAATATCGGAATACCTGAGAGGAAAAAGTGCCCTCTAGCACCTGCATCTCTTGTGCAGAGAGATAAGTGAGAAACTACATGCAAAGTGAAAATGTAAGGGAATGTCTTTTTATTTCAGAGGATATTAGAAGAGAGAGGAAAGGGCTCCATATTTATCTAGTAGTGCCCAGAAAAGCCACCAGGAAATACCACAGTAGAGGTACTGAAGCGACAGCTGCTTCCCTCTAGGAAGTTGTGACCCTCATCCCAGCTTTCTTCTCAGCACACACAGCCCCACCTTGCTGACAAGTACAAAAGATACACCTACAAACCCACCTCTAAAAATCCAAAGCGTTACAAACAGCACCTCACCTACATGTCCCAGCTGCCAGATCTAAGTGATACAGACCAAAATGTTATATATGTGCTATACCAAGGCACTACTTGGAAAGGAATGTTTGCATTGCCTTATGTGCAGCACCAAAGTGCCTGCAAGCTGCACATGCAGCCTGAGAACTGTCAGCCTGTCTGAGTCCTGAGCAGGGGCAGAGCAAAATATGGCTCTGTGGGCATTCAAGCCCTGAGGCTGGGCTCCCTGGCACCTCTAGAGTACACAGCTTGAATCCTTCCTGTGGCTGGAGCAATCAGCCTCTGCCACTCGTGCTCTGATGTCTGAACAGCGCCAAGAATCTGCTGCAGCTTCCCTCTCTCTCTGCAGGGATGTTCATCTTGTCCCTCTTTCCTATCAGGTTATTTCTTTTGATGACACAAAATATTCAACCCCCCTGTTCTCTAATTAAATGGATTCAGGTTATGGAGCTCCATTAGGAGGTATTCTTTGTTAAAAAGACAGACTAGAACACAGCACAAACACAGAGTCTGTCTTCCTAAGGAAGGAAAGCTTTCCTGCTTGTCACATTTTATAATCTAAATGCAAGAGAGAGAACAAATGAGACAGATGGGACAGCATGAGAAAAGGAGATTACAGCCCAGCAGGCAGTAGCTGTATTGCAGAACAGGCAGTGGTTTGTGTGTCATGGAAGCATAAGGTTTTATAAAGGAGGATGTTACGACATATTTCAGACTGAGGAACCCTCTTGAGAGGAAGGGGAAGGATATGACAGTGCCTGTAGGCTGCTTCCATCCTTTTTACAGCAGGCCTGGACTTACAGTTTCCCATTTACCTTGTACTTCTGAAGGAGAGTCCTGACTTGGGCAGCACCACGTTGTGAATTTATTGGCTCCTCACGTTCCTGCTGTTGTTCCACATGGTCCAGCCAGGCCATTAGTTCAGCAATAGCTTCCCGTGATGAAAGCTTTTCCATCTGAAGCTGAGGTAAAGCATATAATGAATCCTCTACACTCTACTTGTTAGAAATACCCAGGAAAATGACATTTCTATTTTTAGAAAGGCTCAGGCACTATAATCGCATTATTGGGGCATGAACTTGAAAGTGAGCCTTGTGCTTCAGAGGGGCAAATGACTTCAGTTCTAGAATTCATGAATCTGAAATAAAATTCTTTCTAATTTTGAGTAGCTCTTTCTAATTTTAAGTAACAGACTTTATGCAAAACCATAAAGGTAATAAATATATGTAAAACAGCCCAGGAAGAACACAGCAATATTTAAACTGCAGTACCATATTGGGGTTATTTTGAAAGCGTGGCACAGCTAATTCAGAAAAAGGCAACTGAAACCCAGCAGCAGCATTTTAACACAATTATTTAGCTTCAACTGAGAGATGGCAGCAGAGTTTCTCACTCACCTGGTGAAGCTTTTCTTGGATGGCTGGGAGCTGTGTAATCAGTTCTCCCCACTTTTGCTCAAACTTTGCCAAAGATGACCTAAGTGCTGCAGTATCAGCCTGCTTCACGTGGAGGAGCTGGCTGGCAGTGCTCACCACTGATGACTTCAGGGAAGATTTTTCATCAACTTCCTTAGAAAATGCCTGAGGTGCACAGGAGAAATTTAAGACAGGGTAAATATTTATATATCCATTGAAATGAAGACAAGCCATATTTTCACAGGATCAAATGCCTCAACAAACAGATTTTATCAAGATAGCAAAGTTCAGAAAAGCTAAGCTCAATATGTTCTGGCAGATAAAGCATTTTCTTGCCCATCTTAAACTACAGTGCTGAATGCCACCTTTTGCTCCCACAGAGACTGATATCCTGATTCCCCACTTCACACAGAGGTCCAGGGAGCAATCCCAGTCCTCAGAGCTTTGGCCACCTCACTTCTACCAGTCAAACTTTCATGATGTTTTGCTTTCCCCCTGTACACTGTTCTTTCTGGCCTCACACTGGGGCTGAAGCTCCTGGCTGGCCATCCAAGGGGAGCAGGCAAAGACATGAAATGCAATCCAGCATGTTTGTCTTTCCTGACTTTGGCTGACCACCTTCACTCCTGTACTCTGAGCCCACACTCCAGGTTCAGTTGTTAATGGCTTTGGGGTACACACATTCAGTGCTGTATTATGTGGGTGGCTCAAGGTCATGGCAAACACAAAAAACCTCCCAAAAGGGTCATTTTCACCAGAATTCACAATGTCTTATCTAAACCTGGCAGCAGAAATTACTTACAAACAAGCTGCTGATGTTGTCCCTGATGGTGGCAAGATCTTGTGACACATTGAGAGACTGCTCCTTCCAAAAATTCATCCTCTGCTGAGCAGAATCCAACCATTTCATCAATTCCTCTGAGTCTCTGTTGTAGCTACAGGAGGAAACAAAACACAGAAACACATATCTAGGTGAGGCTGGGATACATTTCTCAACCCTACAAGCTGTCTTCCCTGTAAAAAGACACGTGCTATTTTGGCACCTCTGCTGCTGCATAACCCTGCAGAAGGATGGCTTCAGCTGTCATCTATAAAAACAATCACAAACTAATGTCTAGTTGATACTTCAAATTGGGTTTTTTTTTGTGTTAGACTCACCTGACCAGGAGTTTCAGTAATGTTTGAAGTCGGTGTAGCTCATGGCCAACTTTTTTGGTTAAAGACAACCACTGCTCTTCCGTCTTCCCAATCTGGCTTCTTATTTCTGGACAGCTCACAGCAGTCAGCAACTTCTTCCCTTCTTTTACCATCTGGTACAGTCTGGCATGCTTTTCATCAACACTGCTTTTGATTTTCTGTCAGAATATGGAAAATTTGCAAAACAGTAACATTTTAAAGACAGAAAACACAACCAAAACAACACATATCACTTGTTCTAACTTCTCAATCTCACATTTCCTTTGTAATGTACTTATATTTTTTCCAAATGATAGAAACCTGTAATTCATTACATGCAAAGGGGACACAGGTTTTTGTGGGTTTGTTCATTTTTTGTTTACTTGTAGGTCAAGGAAATCTCAACATACTTTTATACATTATCAGAATGACTGTGTTATGATTTGATGGTCTTTTCTGACACCTGAAGACCTCAGGCAATGGCCAAACACCCTCTATCAGATCTGGCTGCACTGTCCATACATTTGACTGCTCCCACCATAAAATTATTGTCTTCCCATGCCCCTGAAAGTTATTGTTCCTCCTTCAGGCTCTATGCTATTTTGAAAAAATATTACCACTGTTTTGAAGGAAACCGTTGGGATAATTATTGAATAATGCTGGCAGGGAGAAATGAAGAGTGGACAGTGAAGTCGTTAAGTAAAAAACAAAGGTCTTGGGGGTATTTCTCTCACAGGAATTAAGCACTAGAGAATTTTATTCTGGTTTGTTATTGAAACTGTGAAGCTCCACAGCACCAAACATCTTCTAAAGCTTTACGACTTTGTTTCTGTAGTCTTTAAAGACAAATAAAGACTTAGGAATGAAGAGCTAGTGAAGAACTTAAAAAGGCAAGGAAAACCAGGCAACTTCACATCAATGGCTGTGCAAATTTTTTATGTCTCTTGTCTCAGTCCAACAGGTATCAAAAGCACCAGAGGGCCACTATGACTGTGAACATCTACTGTTGATTTATTACAAAAGCTTTACTGTAGCTCAGATTTTCCTGGCAATGTCCAGTGATGTCTTTCCTGCAGTCAACTAGATTAAATCATTATAGTACTTTTTTCCTTTATTAAACATTCATGAATCATTTATTAAACACTCATTAATTTGCCTTTATTAAACAATTATTAATTCAAAAAATTCTAACAGAGCGTGTCCTCTGAAGACTGAGAAAGGTCAAACCTGTGAGGAATGCAGAGCACTCTCTGGAAATACATCATTAAGATTACTGAAAACCTTTCTTCTTAATTTTATAAAAAATCCATAAATGTTGCTTTCATATCCTTATATTGAAATGTGTTTAAAATGTGGATAAAATATTTCCAGCTGGAGCTGAGGTTGTGAATAAAAATGTAGCTCTGTCATCAGAGATGCAGCTGCAACCAGTGTTGCAATAAGAGTTCAAATATTTGGTATTTTCAGATATTTGAAAGCACTAGATTGATTCTCCTTTTCCATAGGTTTTACACTGTGGCATGAAAATAATTTCTGAATTACAGAGAAGTGGCCCTATGTTCACTCCAAAGCTATTGCTGTCCTTGGGATGCTCAACATCCATCTTATCCCAAGTTAGAGTCATTACTCCCACTAAAATGGACTTGTAGCCCCTGGCTGGAATTAGCAGCTCAATCTTCTCCTACTTTTAAAAGTCAGTTTTGAGCTTGCATCCACACACAGCTGAGGAGACAAAGGAAGCAGTGCCCTGCAAATTATCTCCTCATATACTAACTAATATTTTTGGCCAGTTCTACTGATCCATAAAAAAAAGCAGTGACAAACACATAAATACCTCTAGAAGTGCAATCCTTTCCATTAATCTTTCTTCAGTTTCTTCAACCAAACTGACAGAAGGCAACATAGAGGCAAGTGCTTCTAACTCCTTATTGAAAACTAGGCAATCCTCATCAAATACCATCCAATCCTAAAAATATATATTGAATTGTTAGCACAGCACACATCCATTTGCATTTTAATACACCACACTTGGGCCTTAATGGCTTCTCTAGCATTAGCAGCTCTTGCTTTAATTAAACATAACACAAAAATAAGTGAATAATATGTAAATATCAAAGTGAGACATGATTTCACCACAGATGAATTAATTATACCTTCTCCAAAACCTTTAAGGATTCTTATTTTGAAGTGGTGTACACAATTTTTTATTCTTTAGGGATGTTCTGAGATTATTTGTTAATTTTTTTAAGTTTTATTTTAAAGCCGTGCTGGTATTTCTCTCTCTTAAAGGGATCTTCAGTCCAGACACTCAGAAATTACAGCAAGAAGTCAAAGTGTGATGTGTTGAGAAGTTCACTTCCAGAGATTTTCAAGAAGCTGGTTTATGACACACACAGAATAAGTAATAAAGAGACTGCTGCTGTACAGTGGCAACAGGAAAGGACAACTACTAGCCAAAGAATCACTGGTAGGACAAGATCTGCCCCAGATGCAACTTCTCTCCTTCCCTCCAGGTTTTACTCCTGGATGTCATTTGATTTATTACCTTTAACAAGCTCTCTAGGTGTATACCATACTGGCAGGCCTTCTTCTCCAGCAATTTGACTTCATTCACCAGCTCTCTCCAGAATTCCTCTCTCTTTTGCAGGACAGAAGGACTGACTCTCTTGGAAAACGCTTCCATGTAAGCCATGCGTGTCATGAGGTCACGGAAAAAACCCTGGGGAAAAAAACAAGTTAAAGCTTGCTCTTTAAGAGAGATCATACTCCCACAGCAGGGGTTCTAGGGCTTAAGTAGTAGGCAGGACATAATAATCCTTTGGGATAACTATAAGGAAGATGTGTTTTCCTTACACAGCAACGAGTTCTGAGGTAAGCAGAAATAGTAATTTATCACCAAAACTGTAACTACTTTTGTCTACTGAAAAATCTGTCCTTGCTTTCTGCACATACAGCACTCCCTCCCCTTTGCTATGAGCCAGTCACTCTCCTCCACTACATTGGAGAGAAACCAGTCACAGAAAACAGTGCTCCTTGCTATGCTGACCTGAGCAGTGCTGTGATGAACAACTCATACCTTGTGATTTTCCAGGTGAGACTGCAGAGCTGCTCTGCTTTTTGTTAGGTGCTTTGGATCTTGTGCCATCTTCTCTCTTCCAATAGCTACCAGCTCTGCAAACCCACGCAGCAAGTCCTCATACTGGCTTTCACTGATGGAAGGGGAGTTCAGCTCCACATACTTTGCTTTCAGAATCCCCCACATGTCATCCAGAACATCCTGCAATGCAAACACAGTGTAGCGATCCACGAAGGACGGAAATGAATCCCACAAATCCACAGAATACAAAATAACAATCAGCCTTTGGATGCTGCAAATGCATTGCTTACAAGAATTAAAACTTGCTGATTAAGTGGAAACTGTACTGTGCCCTTACCTCTAATTTATAAGCTTCCTGGATCAAGGTGATAGGTAACTGCAATCTTTCTCCATGGCCTCTCAGTTTTGCTACTTGGTTTTCAAAGTTTTGCAACTCCACAGCACAAGCATCAATTTTCTGAAGGACAAAATTAACTATTAGGAAGAATTCCATTCCAATAAACTTTTCGATTATCACTGGAAGTGCAGTGAATCCAGTGGCTGTATCTCTCCTGTGCTAGCACTTCAGAAAATCCAATGAGTTTATAAACTAAATGGACAAAACATGGCATAATTTACTGTGTTCACACAGCACAGCCAAGAAGGGAATTCAGGTCTTGTGTCTCAGGACAACATTCAACATACCTTTAATTAACTAATTCAAGAGCAGCCATTAAAAGGAATCACAGACTCAGAAAACAGTTTTTTCTTATGAATCAGAAATACTCAGGGATTGAGACAGAATCCCTCTGAAGGAAGGAAAGCTATGTACTTCTGGCATTCCTTTTCCAAGAGTGGTTACCTAACAGAATATAGACAGTCCTTGCTAGGGAATTCAGCAGGGAACACACCTCTCAGTCTGGAAGAAAATTATGCCTCTAAGCAAGGTTATGAGCCTGTAACAAAAAAGCTTCAGAATACCCTCCCTGCTTTGGTAATAAGTAGGTAAATGGCCAATCACCATTCTGGGGAGGATATGCAGTCTGTTAATTTTTAATTTTCTGCTAATCCCAATAAAGGTCAAAGAAAATAGCTTAACTGGTCAAATTCCATATGATAAAGTGCTCATAAATGCTGCATGAGAAGATAGAAGAAACACCAGAGTCCCATTTCCACAAAGAAAAGGCAGTTTGGCATAAGAACAAGGCATAACATGTGTAACTCTTTTTCTTCCCTGCCATAGTATGGGGTGTATTTGCTCTGGGAGATTGTGGAGAGACTGGTTCCTCCACTCCAACCACTAAAATGTCTGGAATTAGGTCTGAGTATGGATTGGGGTGTAGTTAAAAAAAAAAAAAAGGAAAAGGGGTGGTGGTGACTACAGCAAATACTGAACTCTCTTTTTCCCATTTTAAAAACCTAAGTTAGACTCACACTTTAGAAAATATGAAACTTCACAAATTGCAGAAAACTAGAAATACTAGCTAATGCTATAAAAACTCTCATTTCCTTCAAATAAAATTACCTGAAGCTGTTCAGAAGCATTATGTCCACGTAGTTCATTCAAGCATTGCTGCAGAGCAGCTTTTTTCTGAGTTAACTGATCATAGAGTAGCCTGGTTTGATTCTGCAAAAGAAACAAACATCAGAAATGTATCACATAACAGAAATATAAAATGACCAGACAAAATTACACAGCAAACAAAATGATTACCTCTTAAAGTAAATGCAATTTTTCCTCAAAAAAAAAAAAAAAAAAAGAAAAAAAAAACGCAAAACCCCCCCAACAACAAAACAAAACAAAACAACAACAAAACAAAACATAAACCCAAAAAAACCCCAACACCAAAATGATGCATTAATTGGACAAGGGAAATTCTGAGTCTGTGTAGCACATAAGCAGCAGATGACTCTGTCACAGTGATCCTCTGTGGCTGTAAAAATCTGGGAAACTGGTAAGAGAATCAAATTATTCTCTTCTGAAAATGGGAAAATGAGCCCATTACTGAGGACTGATGGAGTTCTATGGATTCTGCATAACTAAACATTGCAAGACTAGTTCTGTGGCTGTTTGGAGACAACATCCCAGTGTTCTTCAAAGGAGCTGTTTTATTATTCAGCAGTAAAGGGCCAGGATGACTTGCAGATGATGAGCACATTGGTGTTTTACTGGACATTGCAAACTATATTTCAAAGACCAGACTCTTCTTTCCTTAGTTCAGACTAAACAGCTGATCTGAATATTTTCCAGCAATAGTTAGTAGATTTAGCTCATCACAAGAATCTAAAGGAAGATTCTCATAATCTGCTTTTCCATCAAAGAAAAAAAGAAGGAAAATTTGTGAAACTACAACTTCTGCTTCTGTTGCACAAAATCTAAAGGAACAGTAAAAGCAGTGGGGTCAAATCAATCTCCAATACATTGCTAAAAATAGCCCAGTGTTGGACATGGCACCACAAGGGAGGAAATCTGACTCCCCTGAGGACACAGCAGCTGAAATAATATATGAAACCCTCCTTGGCCTAGTCCCTACACACAGAAACTTGCTTTAGCCTGCAGCTCAGCCTGCATGGGATCCCAGGTTACTTCCATACTTTCTACATGCAAATTTTCTACTGTGATCCAGGCCTCTGTGGCAGTCAGCATTGCAAGCAGCATTGTAACCAGCAAAATTAATCTGCCTCTTGAGAGGCCAAGACAAGTTTTTTAAGTAGCAAAAAAAGAAAAAAAGAAAAAAGCCCATTAGAGGTTGCTGGTCTGTAACCCAAATGCATTAACACTGACAAGCCTAACAGATGCTGTGAAACAAGATGTGCATTTGGCAGTGGAGTACCAGGTAATTGCTGTTATGATCCAGCCCAGCTTTCATGGAGCTGCTCCTTGAAGCAGTGGCAGCTTGAGTTTGTTCCAGCCGTGCCTGCAAGTTGTTAAAGCACTCGCAGAACACATCTGTGCTCCCACCAGCGCAGCTGATGGACTTCAGGAGGTCATCCTTCTTCTCACTCAGATCAGCATGAAGTTTTTGCAGCTCCACAGACAGAGTCTGAAGGGTGGAAAGAAAAACAGTATGAGTGAAAATGGTCAGTACAAGGACTCTTGCCTATAAGAGGCAGCAGGACTCAAGTTGTTAATTATTAAAAGTAACAGGCCCAAATCTCTGCAATACAAAATAGTTCGGTGGCTTTGTTCCTCAATAATTCCAGCAGAACAGAGAGGAAATACCAGGCCATTTATGTTCTGCTGTAACAGGAATCCACAGGGGTTTCTCCTTCCCTGAAGAATTTGGGGCAGTTACCTCATAGAGAGCTTGCTGCACGGCTGCCTCTTCAGTGGAGAGCACGGAGGTGTTCAGCATCTCCTCCATGTTATTCAAACACCGGCTGATTGCCAGAAGCAGCTCAAACAATTTTCTGTCCAAATTGGAAGAGACTTCCTCTGCCACATTATCCTGGATAAATGCAAGCCAGTTTTCAGTACTTTCACCCAAGGCATGGCTAAGATTCATTGACTCATATAAGGTTAGAGGCTTGCTCAGCTAATAGAAAAATGGAATAATGAAATACTGAGGGACAGACTTGGATATATGCATGTAACATTCAGAGCTGTCAAGGCCAAACCTGAGACAATGACCCTTTATGTACTGGACAGTGGCTGTGCTCTTACACAAATCTAATCTCAGGCATGAGCACAAGAAGTTTGTCCTATCAGCTGCAATCCTGCAGATTTACTGAAATCATTCACAGGCTCCTTACTTTATACAGTTTGAGGATTTTTTTTACCCAGCTTTTGGTCTCAGGTAGAAGTATTGTAGTGGAAACTTGGAATATTTCCTCTCAAAACCCTCACCCTATTTGTACATGACAGTCCATACCCAACACCAAAGCTCACTACAGTGAATGCCACTTGCAATAATACGATTACTGGCAGTTTCCCACTATCCAAACAGTGCCTTGTGTCTAGAACCCCTGGGTTTTTTTGCAATGCCATTTTTACCTGTGCATGCACCACATTTGCTTCCTGGCTTAGGTCTCCCAGCTGGACAGTGTAAGTTTTCAGCTCTTCCACAGTTGGGGTTCCTGCACCTGAGAATGTGCCTCGAGGCAGCATGTTCATCTTTGTTGTGATCTAACATTTGGAAAAAGAACACTGCAATTAGAAGAACAGCTCAAATGAAGACAGGCTATGTGCAACAAAATAACACTCCTGTAAAAAAGCATTAAAAGATTCAAGGCACTGATATAAAGCACCTGGATAGCAGAGTTCCCTTCTCACTGGCAGAAGTTGGGCAGGCTGTGCCCTGATGGGAGCTTGACTGAAAAAGGAGCCTCTGATTCCCAGATTTATGGGCTACAGCTGTAGTTTGGGTTGAGGCCCAATGAGGCCTAATGCCCACTGCAGGGTAACTCTTGCCTGGAGAAGAGCTGACATTCATCCTTTTACATTTTTGATATTCTTTCACATATTGCAGCAATTTCAGAGGACAGAAAATCTAATAATTCTAATTTAGTATGAACAAAACTGTTAATAACAGGAATTATAGTTTTATCCAAGCAGTAGAAGTCTGGAGTCTGTTCAGAACATACACAAACTCTGCTTTTGATGTGTGAGAATGAGAGAACACAATGGTGAATGGCAGAACAAAATTAAAGCCAGAGATTTACTTTGACCAAAATGTTCTCACTTGTGGGAACTGAGATTTCACCCACATCCACGGGAATCAGCTCCAAGCTTGCTGGATAATTCCCTTAGTTCTCTTGAAAGAAGTAAGCAGATAACATCTACTCTGAATATTAACCACAGGGATTCACCTAAGTGCTCCCACACTATGCTTAGCAGTCACTACTTCAGAGACATGATTTACCTCAAAGTAAAATTAAAAGACAATTATGAAAGCACTATGCAGTAACAACCTCCTCTGGAGAACCCTTGCACAGATTTCAGTTATCTGATGGAGAGCCATGCTACTATGACATAGAAAGATACATTAATTGCTATGTACAAACCTGAGGTTCCACAAGCTGGCAGAGAGGAGATTTCATCTTTGATGACAGCTCCTGTTGTAAATATTGCCATTTATTACCCATTTGATCCTTTGGAGCTAAGGTGGCATCAGCCTGCTTGCTCTTTGAGTCAGGTTCTCCATTGCTGTATTGAGAAAATGTTGTTAGAATGACAATTACTGAAGCAGAGTAAGTAAAACTAGGTTATTTTGTATAAGATTAGTTTCTCTTGCTCCTGCCTCAAAAGCAAAGTGAAACCAAATGCATGTATGATTATTAATCCAAGCTTTAATAAACCTGTTTAGACTTTCTCCTTCACATGAAATATGTCAGGGGCCTGCTGGCAGCCTCCACCTCTGAAATGACAACATGGGGAGCACACTCCTGTAGGAGGTCTTGATTCCATGCTGGAAGGTGCCTGGTGCCAATTTCCCTTTCCCAAAGCTGCTGCCTTTACACTGGCTGGGTGTGTCTGTGCATTTGTACAGCCATGGCTGTGAAAAGAGGTACCAAACTTGCCTACACACAGGCCTGATTTGGGTCATGGCAGGGGTCAGTCCTGCCTGGTAGCAAGATCCTGAACTCTGAAGTCAGCCCAGTATCAGAGGGGCTGTCACAGAAATGAGCCTCCACTTCTCTGGACTGCTGATGGCAAAAATCCCCAAGCTTCTGCCATTTTTCTTCTAAAGGCACACAAAGAACAGAACCAGGGGTGGCACTGCAAGGCTTCAGCAGGTTTAGGCAGTTTTACATCACTGACTCTGGTAACTGATTGTGTTATTCTGTACCTGGATTCTGATTTTGGAGTCACGCTGTCCTCAAGCTGTGGCTGCATTTTTTCCACGCACGACTCAATAAAGTCAATGAGGCTTTTCTGCTCAGCTGCTTTTAATTTCAGGTCCTGTGCACAGAGAATAGCATGAACAGTTATGTGAACTGTAATAATCTGAAATGATGATTGTGCTTTTCCAATCACATTTTATGTGAAATCATTTAGCACAGAAAAAAATCATTTAGCTAAGAAAATAAGACTACCTCTCTCAGGATAAAATGCAGTTTATATATAAACATGAATTTACAGAAAAAAACATTTTCTGCAAACATGCATTTTAATGGAGTATATTTCTACCTGAACTAAAGTTTTAAAAGCAAAGCCCAACCAGAAACAAATTACATATAGAAATTTAAACACCACCAAGTGCAATCCTTACATAAAGAAATAGGCAAGGGAAAATGGGGATTTGCTCAATAGGAGTTCGACTTGCATTAGTTAAAAGGCGAGTGTTGAGTGAAAAGTGAGCAATTCTAGCAGCTCAAGCTGGACCATTTTCTCCAGCTCTTTTCCAATAGCATGAAAAAGGCAAAAGTTAATTTACAGTTAGCAAAATCAAAGTAATTTGCAGAGCACAGAATATTACAGGATTTTTATATTATGTTAACAACAACCTTAAAGTAATAGTGAGTTACACCATGGGAATATATGTTCACAAAACTTTAGTTTCAGACTTACCTTCGAAAACAGTATCAGTATATACAAAAACAGTATCAATGCATAGATTCAGATTTCATAATACATCAGTGTTTTAAAGCTAGGACTCTTGCCTTGTTTCAGTGATTCAGATGGCACCACCCACCCCTCCAATTTCCTAGCTTTATGATATGACTAAAACTTTTGGACAAGGAGTTTTAGGGGTGAGGCCTTTCTCCATCCTGACAAACTTCCCAAATCCTGGAGGAGATGGATAGCTGAAACCTATCCTTGACAGAGTTCATCCCACAGGGACAACAGCAGCAGTTTTAAGTGCAGCTGTCCCCCAGCCCATAGAGGATGAGAGGAGAATTAATTACCTGTGGCTGCTGGAGCCCATTGTGCCAAGGCTGCTGGGCAAGGGGCAGCTGGGATGTGCTGAAACCATCAGAGTGCAGGATCTCCAGGGGCTCTGGGTCAATCCTCTCCCTGCTGGGAACCTGTAAAAGGAGACCCATTGTGAAAAGGCTTTCAGGCTTGACAAAAGAGCAGAACCCCACAGATGAAGCTGGGGAAAGGGCAAAAGCAGAGCTGCCTTGGACTTATCACACACAGAATCAGCAGCACATGAAACACAACTGCTGCTTTTGCAAAGATATTTGTCCAATTGAATTTACTGAAAGTTTTAACATCCTAACCACTCTAACCTTCTGCCAAGGTCTTCACATGTCTCCCCCAATAGTTACTTTGCTTTCTTTGCTTATTCCTGCTAGCAGATTAGCTGATACTAACCCTCCCTTCTTTTTGTTTGACCAAAATACGGGGATGTGCAATTTATGCTTATAAATTTGGTCATGCACCCGGATTTTCAATCTGTCTGTGCTCACAGAAGTATTTCAACACAAGCCTTTACCAGTGCTAATTCACACCAGAGGGACTGTGGCTGCTCTTAAATGAACACATCAGGTGAGCTTCTCTGAGCCCATGCACAACAGAGAGGGAATGAGCTCTGAAGCCAGGAGCTACCATCTCACCCACTGGGAAACTCAGCAAAGACTGTGCAGCTGTGGTGCAGGAGGGCTGACAGAATCACTGCATTTAAGCATTCTTCAAAGAGAAAATTACTAAAAGGCCTCTCTGCTGTGATACTGTCACAGACAAACATCATGGGCTTTTGGAGGCATTTAAAACCAAACCCTAAGTCCTTATCCTGTACTCTTAGCAAAATGCTGACCTCTGTCACTGAGCACTTAAAGCAGAAAAGATGCTGTTCAGAGATTCATTAAAAATCCAATACTTGTTGCAAACTATGAGTAATTGTACATCACTGTAAAGTAGAATAATGATAACTCCGACATTTCTCCCTTTCATAGCCTCACATGGTGAGCTCTAACTGTTCTACAACTGCAGACCATTAAAGCCCCCAGGACTCTCAACTCTTGCCCTGCACAACATGCATATGCTTTACCTGCTCTTCACTGTTCTTGTCTTGAAGCATCATCTGGACATTTTCCAAATTTTGCTTCACCTCCTTCAGCTTCAAGGAAAGAGCCTCTGTCTTTTGTTGGTAGTCTGCACTATCTCCACAATCTTCCAGTAAAGAAAGGACCTTTTGTTCAATCTCTGATAACCTCACCTAGAAGGGACAGCAGATAAATTACTCAGTCTCAGAAGTGCAACACTCCTTTCCTGACATTCTGAAGTCAATGCTCACACCTCCCCTGTCTGAAAAGAAGAGAAACATGCAGGGAAAAAGAGAAATAGCTGCAATCCACCTAGACTTTCTCCAATGTAGTCTTTTTATTCTGGACAATTAAATGGATTTTATACAGAGTTAGTCTTAAAACTATTTCAAACAAGAGCATCTGCAGGAGGTTACCTTAAGTCAGATATCAAGTAATAAAAGTGGAGAGCGGAAATAACAGACTCCATTTGAATGCAACCAAGAAAATAACACACCTCAGTGGGGGAGAAAGAGGCAATGCACACATCACTCTTTGGGAGGAATGTTGCTGAAATACCAACACACAGGAACATTTCCATGTGTCAGCCAGGCCATTGTAAACTGCTGGGATCTAATTTTTGATCCAAGCTACTGTGAATCACAGTGCATCCCTGCATATTTTAAACTCATGTTTTTAAGGTGATCGTGAAGAAAGATACCATGACTCAACTGCCAAGTAATGAACTGCAATAAATTAATTGCTTCACATTATACACCCATATCTAGAGACTGTTTCTCTTCCATTCTGTGTGCATTTTTCTGTGTAGGTCTTGACTAGGTTAGAGAACCTCTTCCCCTGCCCAAGTTCATGTCTTAACATTGAGCCAGACTGTTTGAAGCTGACAGAAATTCAGTCTGCTTGTTTTCACCAGCTGGAGCTGCCCTGGTGAAGCCTATGCTGACAGGAACCCTGAACAAGATCCAGACACAGCACTTAGGTGCATTCAGGATCCTAATTCCCACGAAATTCAGCACCTGAGCACTTGGCTGAATCACAGCATAAACCCAGAGGCAGTCCAATTAAAAACAACCACCCAAAACAACAACAAAACAGCTGGCAATGTCTCTCAGTAATTTAAAATGGGGACATTTTGGTATTGGCTCCTTTATTCTGAGTGAAATTTGTTTCTCTGGGTAGGCTCAGTGCTTGAAGCAAACTGGCACACCAGACTGGCACTGTGGGGAGCCTCAGCCCTGTTTTAATCTGCACATGCTGGGCTCCCTCCCACCCAGCCCCTCATCCCAGTCCTGTTTTCCTCCTCCCATTTTCACCACCAGGTACCACCCACTCCTTTTGTTCTGCTGCCATGGGGGCAAGAGGCTGCCCTGGGTACACTGCACTAGGTCCGAATATCACCACTGCTCACTGAGGGTAGGGGGAAAGCCACTGTTTTTCTGTGCTGGTAGTTTATGGAAAAAAACTGAAAAAGTAGCATGGAAGCTTTCTTAGACCAGCCTTTTAAATCATCCTGACAAGCAGAAAGTGAAAATGTCAAAAGGAAAAAAAATGCTCTTTTGTTTCTAGCTGAGCAGGACCAACAAAAAATTGCCTTTTAATAGAGGATTCAAACTACACTCAGCCATGGTTTTGAAAATAATCCAAATCAAACCAAAGCTTTATGTATATTACAGAACTCTACCGAAATCCCTTGGATGTACACAGACCCCAAACTCTAAACCCAGGTGTTTTAACCAAACCCTGGCAAAGCTGAAGCCAAGCAATCACCTGTGCACAGAGTGGGGGAGCTGCAGAGAGGCAGGGGCAGAGCTGCTCTGCAGACACACCCCCAGGGAAGGGGATGGCAGCAGCAATGTCACCACCTAATGTCACCACCTTACCTGGCAATCAGCAAGCTGTGGCTCCACCATCTGCTGCCTGTGGGGGGTCTGAGGGCCTGACCTCAGGGACATTTTAGTTTTGTCTAGCCATTGTTCCAGCTCTGCCACCTGGGCCTGGCACACCAGGAGGATGGATTCTGGCTCAGGCCTCCCTCCATCCAGCGCTGTCGGCGAGCCCTGGGCGGCCTTGGGGACTGCAGGTGGCTGGTGGCTCTGCAGGAAAGCACATCAAAGCACCTGGTGAGCACCTGGTTCTGTAAATTCCCTCCCCTCCCCTTACCAGTGAGAGATGATTAACTTCCACACTCACAGAGCCCCAAAACAACTCTGTCGCCGCCTTCCCAGACTTGGGGCCGGGGGCGGGGGGGGGCGGAAAAACCCCACAAACCAAGAAGGAAAAAAAGAAAGAAAGGGAAACTCAGCAGGCAGGCAGTCCAAGATCTGGTGTAACAGGTTTCCAGGCAGTGATTTGCATCTGCAGGGATCTACCTGAGCACAGCAGCTATAGCTGAGTGCACAGGAAGTGATGACTCACCATTAACCTGTTTTCCCCTGAGGAGAGATGTTTTTCTGTGGGAGTTACATACAAAAGCAATGCAGTTGGAAGCTTCAAAAAGTGGACAACACTTACAATCTACTTGTGTGTGTTCAGTTTCAACAGTTAAATATGCTTTACTTGAGCTCTAAGTCACACACACACACACCAAAAAAAAAAACCTGCTGTATTTTTAAGGACACCTGGTGCAATTCTTCTTAAATACACTCCTTGAAGAAGCAATATTGCATTGCAAATGTTCATAACAAAAGTCCAAAGTACTTGGAGATAAAGAGCAGTGACGTGGAAGGCTGCACAGGTCTGTATATGCCTCCACACATGCAAACACACTGGTACTTGGTAAGTAAATGAAGCACACCATCACAAGAACAGAATGCTACCTGAATGCTCCTGTGGCTCCAGAGCACACATTCAGGCAACTGAGATGGCCAGTGCTAGTGCACAAGCTTCATATTAAAATGAGATTTGTCAGAAAAAAAAAAAAAAGAAAGCCAAAATGCATTGTTCGAGCTATCAGTGCCATCACAGAATGATAGAATAGTTAGGCTAGGAAGGAGCCTTTAATGGTCATCTAGTTCCAATCCCCCTGCCACAGGATACTGGAAAAAATTCTTCACTGAAAGGGTTGTCAAGCATTGGAACAGGCTGTCCAAGGAAGTGGTGGAATCAGCATCCCTGGAAGTGTTCAAAAAATGTGTAGACATGGGACTTGAAAATATGTTTTAGTACTGAACACAGTGGTGCTGGGTTAATGGTTGGACTCTATGATCCTGGAGGTCTCTTCCCACCTTAACAATTCCAGGATTTTGTGACCCCAAAAGCTGAAGCTGCTCTGCCACCAGACTGCTGCTCCAGGCCTTCCTGGAGCACTCAAGTCTCCATACACACTTTTGTATTTAGCCTGTAGGCTGCTGCCCACTCTTCCCTTAGCCTTTGCATGTCTTCCACAAAGCAGCAACACATGCCAAGCTGCTTAATTCCTCCTGTAACTGCCATTTTAAAATTCCACGGCTGATGTATGATGTAAACATCACTCAAACCCCTCCATTCATCCTTGTATGAATGACCACAGCTTCCTTGCTGAAAATACTGTATTTTGTTCCCTAGAAAATTGCACTTTCAAGGAGCAATTGAAAATTTATCACCCACAGAGGCCCACAAAGGGCTGCAGGTATCCTACCACATCATACTGCAGCAAACTCCAGTAGCAAAACCACAATGGACCAGGACCTCTGCCCACTAGGTAGGTCACACAACTCACTCAGGAGGTCACCTTGTTCAGGCCCTCAAACTCACCATAGCCAGACTGCCATCGCCTGTGCCAGGACCTTCAATGCCCTCCAAAGTTTGCAGAGGTGTCTTTTCATCATGTTTACTGTGTGATTCAGTTATAACATCCTCATCCTGGAGAGAGAGAGAGAGAGGCAACAGTGGACACATTTCTAATCTTCCATGCAGATAGTGCAGGAATGGAGATGTGGCACTTTGGGACATGGTTTAGTGGTGGACCTGGCAGTGTTTGGTTTATGGCTGGACTTGATCTTAAAGGTCTTTTCCAACCTAAATGATTTTCTGATTAGGTGCATTCAGGATCCTAATTCCCACGAAATTCAGCACCTGAGCACTTGGCTGAATCACAACCTAAACCCAGAGGCAGTCCAATTAAAAACAACCACCCAAAACAACAACAAATCAGCAGGCAATGTCTCTCAGTAATTTAAAATGGGGACATTTTGGTATTGGCTTCCATTGCTTTGTGCTAGAGAAGCCTGAAAGAGCATCAACCACTCAGCCTGTTGTGGTCCTGGCCCAAGAATATTCACAGAGTAGTTTTGTTATGCCTGTGGCACTGATGTACAGAAACAAACAATTGCAGCTGTCACAACATTACTGAGGCACCATGAAGAACAGAACAGAATGGCACCAAAACTGTAGCTGACTGAGTGGAAAGGAATACTGACTGAAAGGAATTATAATCACTGAATCATTTAGATTGGAAAAAAATGCTTAAAGTCACTGAGTTCAACCAATATCTACAACAGAAAAAGGGCCTGATTTAGTGTGAGATGGAAGGTATGAATATGGCCACGTTGTCCTGTAGTTCTATAGTTCTCTTGCATTGCAAGCCTCAGCAATACTTAGGAGTTGTATGGATCATTTCCACAAACATTGTTCCCATCTCCACAGAGATAAATCCGAGTGCATTACCTGAACAATGCCATCTGACAAGGTACCAGAAGACCAGGAGGTTGCACTGTCTTCCTTGAGCCTTTCATCATCTCTTTCTGAAGGCCAAAAGCTTGCATCTTTCTCTGTGGTTGTACTTCCCTTTGAAAGCAGTAACAGCTCAGCTTTAGGAAACTCAGATATTCCTCCAGGCAGTGTAAAGCACTGCAAACTTCTAATAACACTTTGCTCTATTTCTATATTTGTGTTTCCCAAATCCCACCTCTCTTTTTGTTCTATAGCTCTGCTGGATGAATGGTAGCTGGATGACACTGATAATGTTCTCTAGAAACTGGAAAATAATCTCATTTTTTACAGCATTAAAAAAACCCTCAAACAAATCAACAACCACCAAACAAGAAGAATACACTATCTTTCTCCTGCCTTGTTTCCTAAAAAGCCCTACATGTAAAGAAAATTGTGTCAGTGAAGGTGCAGAGTGAAAAACCCTGAAACTGAAGTGCTTGGATCAATAGTGAGGCACAAGCTCTCCAAGCTGTTTTGATTTCTTTGCACTGTCTTGCCACAGAGTTTTTTTTTCCAAAAGCAATTAACTTTGCTCCTCTGCAGTTCACCTTGGCATTTAGACCCCTCAGATTCAGAGCAACCTGTAGGGCAGTGCCCCTCAGTTTCTCCCAATCTCCCAGAAATCTCTTCTATCCTAACTTCCCTCCCAATAGCCTAATGACACTCTTTTTTTTCCTAAGTTCAAACTTACAAATAAATTTTGTTGTTTATGTTTTGGCATTTCAGAGGCTAATTCTTTCTGAAACACACCTCCACGTGGAAACATTGGTATTTAAGGCCATATTTTGCCATTAAAACTTCCATAAAGGGGGCATTACTAAATAGGCAATCCCACCAAAAGTAGGATCACAGAACAAGGTGCTGTGTAATACTGGCACTGGAATATTGCTACACTAGCTTGAGTGCAATTCCTTTGTATCCTGGAGTGATAACAGATATTTTAAGTTGTTCTGAAATATTTCAGATTTTCACATTTTTCAGAATTTCTCCTTTACCAAAATCTACTATCTTACCTACACAGCTCTCTATATATATAAAATACACTGGACTCACCTTGCTGTGTAAAGAACAGTCTTCTGATTCTTCATCTAAAGAAGGTAGAAGAGATATCACTCCTCTTTTTTTCAACTACAAAAATACATACAGAGACACAACCCAATTAATCATGACAAGAACAGCAAAAGCCTCTTCACTTCTGCCTGTAAACCAAAACAAATTTACCACTTGAGATCCACTTTTGGAGAAGCACTGAACATCTGGCAACCTACATTAAAGTAACTGAAAGCTGCAGATTCTAAGCACCTCTGAAAATTGGGATTTGATGCTGCTAGTTTTCAACAGCACAGCTACAAAAGAGACAAATTTCATTCTGCCCCATGAAAATAATTTATTGAAAATCCCAGAACAACTGATCATCAACAAAACTACACATGGAGCATTTTGCCACTGATTGATGAAAACTTCATGCTGAAAGTGAAAAATGCTAAGAAATAACCAGAGGCAGACCTCTCCTACCTTCTCCTAGACATGCCTCACACTCAGCACTTCTGAACAAAAGGGGAGGAGAGACAGTATTGATTCACAGGGGCAGGGGTGCTCCTCTCTCACATGCCACTCCTCCAGGAGCTGGAAGGGTTTCTTACCTCCCCTCTTTGGCCCTCAGGTGTGTGATCACTTACTTGCTGGCCAGAAACATCAGTCCCAATCAGGTCACTGCGTGCTAATACAGAGGCTGGAAGTTCATCTGCTGCTTCAGGCACTTCTTGCTGTAGGCGCTGGTGAAGCTCAGACATGGAATTCTTCATCCCAGTGAGGAAATCTTCCTTTCTTTGGCACAGCTTTATGATTTCTTCTTTTACAGCCTCCATTTCTCCCTGAGGAGCAACAACATCTGTAAGCATCCCCTTTTTTATTTAACCAAACAGCAGTGTAACAGATGACACCAATGATGCATCTTACTGGTACTGGGGCTACTTCCCCCTTTTCCTTTTTCTGGGCTTTGGGACAGTTCCCCATTGTCACTGCAGGAGCTGTCCAGGTTCATGCAAACCAACAGCCACAGATTCAGCTCAGGACAGCAGTTGTCACTTGTGATGCAGAACTTGGCAGTGTGGAAGGAAATGTGGCAGGCTGGAACGAATTCTAACCAGGTCCTGCATATCCATGAGAATACCAGCTTCCTCCAGGACAGGGGGAATGCAGATGGGTTGCATTACTCTGTGTGTCAGAGCAGGTGATGTTACTTCCAGCTGCCTTCCCTGGCAGCCTGACACTGAACACTTGGGAAAGCCCTGAGGAGGGCAAAGACAGCAAATGAGGGTAGCTCAGGGCTCAGTCTCTGCTGAAGCTGGCCCAAAGGAAACAAACCATTTGGTGGGTGTTGGGGATGTGGCTAGGGCCAAAATTATCCCATGTCTTTGAATGTGATACTGGGAGAAATAAATGGACCCCAACAAAGCTTAAGGAAAATATTTAACATTCTGCAGAGACTAAACAATAACCCAAGTAACTGCACTAACAGAGAGGAAATAAATCTGCCTTGGTCTCCTACCTGGCCATGACTCCAGCCAGTGTGCTGCCCTTAGAGTTTTTCCTAGGGCTTTCCTTACCACCCAGCCTCCAGGTGAACCAAGAAAACTCAGCAAATAACAGAGTGAGACAGGAGATGGAATGAATTTCCCTACTCCCTTCATTACTGAAAGTGCTAAAGCTCTTTGAAGCATTGTTCCTTGCTCAGAAGACTGAAACCTGGCTAAATATCCCTTTGCACACTGGGCTCACCTGATCACAGCAAGCTTTGATGCTAGGCTTGAAGTGAGAACAGCACTGGCTCCACACCATGCTCTGTCATTAGTGCTGTTATGCAAGTAATAATCTGTGGCAGATGAAAGCAGTGAGACTGCTGGTCCTGTCTCCACCACAGCTTCTGTTAATAGCTCTAGGGTGGCAGCATGACAGGAAAGGTGGAGGGAGGAACTCCAGCAAATTTTCAAAGGATATGGGAACTCTACTCTGACAATGCTTTCTTCCTTTTGTATGCTCAAAACCACAAGATAAAATCATCCAAAGGTAAAGGAAAAAAACGTCATTGAAATGAAGGCTCAGACATCCATCACAATTTGGCATGTTTTTATGAATGTCCACTAGGAACACTACACCTATTTATTTCACTGCAGGAGACTTGCCAGCATAGATTTACCAGCTACTCTTTTGCAAACTTAATTAGCCATAACCTCCTCAGAAACCAAATCTTTCTTAAAATCACCTCTTTTCCACTGTCCAGTTCTATTCATTCAATGCTGTATCTGAAAAGTTTTCTGCTGAAACAAGAATTATTAAACATAAAATCCTACACTCAGAGACAAAAACAAGGAGGAATCAGGAAATGAGTCATGCTGAGCACTACATCAAGTCTCCAACATCCAACCAGCTGACAGCAGAGCAGCTATGTACTTAGGAGCCTACTGAGTGATTATAGTTATTAGGCAAGTACAATACAAGTGTATTAACTTTACTGTGACTGACTGGAAAAAACTGAGCATTTCAGAGGCACTTTATAAATAGTTATTACATTTAATTAGTAATTTCCTGATTTCTGCAGTGCAATTCTTAAAACACATCTTGTTTTTGCATTAAAAAATCAATTCATCCATTACAGAAAGCAGCTGACTGTAGGCAGAAAAGCAACACATGTTTACCAGTGATGAAAACACAGTGTGGCAGTGAGGATGAGGAAAGGAGTGTAATGAATCTAATCCTAACCAGAATCCCCAGAAGTAGCACTGCATGACCAGTCATTAGAAAGGAATTTAGTTCTCTCCTTAGGCACTATCCCAAGCTGCCACCTCAGGAAAATCAGCAGGATGCTGAGCACAGGTAAGCTCTCAGTGCTGTATATTGTTTCACCAAAACAACTGTCATGAAAACAGCACCCAATTTTTCTTCCAAGTTGATGTAAGTACAAATGACACTTCAAAATCAGTAAGGAGTATACTGTGAAAGATATACCCAACTTGCAAAGTGATATTACTTGTAATTAATTGCATGGTCACACTATGGCATTCAATTCCCTGCTTGATTGTGGTGGAGAAGGGAAGCACACCACTATTTCTCAGTGCTCTGCATCATCAGGATTAGTGCTAGCCAGGATAAGACACATGAGAGAAAAGAATGAAACCCACCTCTGGACAAAGAGTCTTCTGAGCCTGTGGTTGATCTTCATGTGATACTTCAACCAAATGGTTCTTTAGGAGTTGTTTCAACTTTTCAATTTCTTGCTCACATTCTTCTGTTTTCTTTACAGTTTCCTGTGAAACAGCAATTTCCATAAATAATTTTGAAATAAGGAGTACATAAACAAACAAGTCAGTAAGGAAACAAAGTTGAACTGAAGCCTCCTTTGTACCTGCAGTTATGTGTAACAGAATATGTGTTTGCTCTGCTAACTTTGCACAACCCCATCCCTCACTAAGTTTATTATTCACTTGCTAAAGACAAACAAGCTGCTCTACCCACAAGTTGAAGTATGGTGGAGTATTCCAAGAGCTCCAGAGCAGAACCACGAATTTGGCTATCGAATGGAAAGGGAGAACATCTCATCACATTCATTACAATTTAGAAAAGGTTGTGGAAAAAAAATAATTAAAGGGTTTTATATCAAGTAGAAAGCCTAACTGGTTTTCACTGGTGCTCAAGTCTTTACTGCCGGCTAGTTCTGCACTGACCAAAAATGAACAGTGCTGTACCCCAGGCAAACACTGCAGCTCAGAGGATAACCCAACCACTGACTATTTGAATACTTCTAATAAAAATGATAAGCATTCCCACCATGTGAACTTCTCCTATTTACATGGCTTATAGGAAAACATATTATATGTTAGCAACAGCCAAATACACTTTTAGTCATTTGACGGGGACAGCAAAATCTCATTGCCCCCCCAGGCTTTGTTGTTCATGCAGAAATGGGCCATCTCCCCACACACTCATATTTGTCAGTCACAGCCTGTCATCATGTCTCAGACCATTAAGAAATTGTCACATCTGCAAGTCAGAATATCTATCCTGTGAAAACATTGAACATGCACAGCACTTGGTGCGTCTGCGTTTCTGGACCAAGTGCTGAGAGGCTGAGAACCAAAAATATCAAAGGACTGTTCCAGAGGTTCCTGCAAAAGGTAATGAAGAAACAACGAAGTCATCAGGCTTGATCCTTACTGTGCTGACAGCAGCACCTGAATGACCCAAGAGGTCAAAGATCTCACTGCAAAGTGTTCACAGACCCTGCCTTTCAGAGCAAGGAGTCTCTCCTGCTCTGAACAGCAATGGTGCCATTTCTTCATATCAGCATTCCCTCTCAAGAAAGTGCAGGCTAATAAGGTTCTAAATAACATTATTATTTTGCAGGTCTTAAAAGTGAGAAGAAACTATTTTCCTCACTTAAAAAAAGAAAGACAATTTGAAGGGGAAGATATTTGTGACCTATAATCTTAGTGTCACAGGCAGAGAATCAGAGAGGGAAGAAAAAAGGAATAGGTCTTCTGCTCAGCTTTAATGAGAAAGTAAAAGGAGACCTACTAAAAGAAGATTCTCTTACTCACACCTTCAATTCCATATGAATAGGACTGTTTAGTAATAAATTGAGTCCTACCTCAAATTTCCTTGGCTAACTAAAGAGTCTGAATATTTTGTATACAGACTCCAATGTCTTCTGTCACAGACCAATATATGAATATAGTCACTTACCTGAAAATAATTGATTTGTTTCTGCCTTCTACTCAGGGAAAAGAAAATCTGCTTCTATCCTTTATCCAATATAACAAATTATGCCATACGTGTGGGACTGAATTTCTTCCTACAAGTGCTGCCTTTCTTTTGAGTTATTTCCTGGTTAACAGTTATTCTTTACTTTTCATATTGTGGTAACTCCAGAAGACCTACCCATGGAAAAGGCCCATCTACCCACAGTGTGTTTGTTTTGGAAGAGCTTAGTGAAAATGAGGTCAGTAAATCATCAGATATGCAAATAATACCACTCTCTTGCACTGAAAACCAGTAGAAGCAGATGTGGCTTCCAAATCTTCTTCCTGATGACGTTATTTAGGTGTGGAACTTAACAGGCCATTACAAAAAAACAGAGGGCAATACTCAACAGAGAAGTAAGTCACTTAAACTCCTTAAATTTTAAAAGAGCATTTTCAATACCTACAGGCTTTGTTTGTGACTGACTCTTTCAGGTGTAACAATGCAACTTAATTATACAAAAGTTACTGATGCAATATTCCACTGCCTCATCCATAGCAAAATATGGGCAAATTTATCCAAAGACTAATCCCCAGGGGAAATGTGTATGTCTGTACAGGAAGCTTGGTTCCCATGGTTCCCATTTGCTTTCCACTCTAGCAGGATTCTTACTCACTTTTTAATGCAGCACTCAAAATGCCATGGTTTAATGGCTTTATCCTTTGTTACACCTTTGCTGGTGCTAGATTTGTATTGTAGTACTGCTGCTTTCAACCCATTCAATTGCACTGGAAAATCTCTTTTGCACAGTTTGATACACTAGCTGCCAAGAATTGCAATTTTTCTAATCTGTTTTCTAACAAAGAAATTTCATTCAGCTACAGATTGTTGGGTGTCTACAAGATAAAGGCAAATGCTGAGCAAAAAGAGGTCACAGCTTTACAAAAAGGAGAAAAATTTAAAATTTGACCTAATACTGCACAAAACCCAGTTACAAGTGTCATGACAACAATTGGTAATTGGAAAGCACCCTGTTTCTGATGCTTTTAAAGTGTTTGGAAAATTCTCCATTGTTTGATCTGGTAACTCTGAAGAAGGTACATTTTACCACATCTATTTTTTGGATGTAGAGAAATTGNAAAAAAAAAAAAAAGAGACTGTAGGGATTATACAGATCTAATACAGTCACTGCTTTTTTTCTGACTCCAAGCATGCACTAGTCATGTGGCATATTTGAGTTTTTCTCTTTGTGTTCTGCTCTTAATTTCACAAAAGTGAAAATCAAAACCAGACATTCCTGTTTTAGCTGTCACTTGTCTGCCTGGCCTCTGAAATGCCCAGTTAGATGTTTTAAAGCATCCAGCTTTACCCTAATAGCTTAGAAAAACCAAATCAGCAAAGATAATGCAACATTTGTCTAGGTGCTGTCAGCATCCTGCCAAGAAATGGATGGGTCACACGAGAACTTTAATTCCTCTGCTGCTGTGGGAACCTGCACTACCAAACTCCAGATTTCCTCCAGCCTGGGCAATGGAGCATGACCAGGTCCTGAATTAAAACTCCCCTGAGCTGGTAGAACCACATTGCTCAGTGAAGAGCTGCACAGAGACCCCTCCAGGCTTGGAGCTGTCCATAATTCTCCCTGCCCAGGAGTTAACACTCACTGACCACCAGCATTGCCTTCTCCTGTTGTTGTTTCCAAAACTGGCCTGGCCAACAGCATCTCCAAGACCTCTGGCACATTCTGGCAATCATTCAAAAGAGTGAATTAACCATGACACAGCTGTAGGGAATGGCCACTTTCCTGGCTCACTGATTTGCATTAGTAATAGACCTTCTGCTGTTAGTAATTGCTGTCTAAGGACTGTCAACAAGAATTTCCAATGTCAAGGTGAGTTTCAGAAGTTGAAGGTTGCAGATGTGAGCACCTGCATCTAACACTGGACTTCTATCACCAGTGCACACCTGGGGCATGAAACACCTGAGCCTTCATTTCTTCTACAGTATATTGTGAGTTGTGGCTGAATTGGAAAATTGAAATGTATGTCCAGACTATTCAGTGTGCTTCGTTGCAGGATCAAATTAAATAGGAAAAAAAAAAGGAAACCAGAACAAAAAAATGCTCCAAACCACTACACAGAAGACACAGTAGGTGTAACTACATGGCTGCAAAAGCAATACTGCTTAAAGATCAAAATTACTTAAAAAAAGATGGTTCAGGTCACTGTAAAAAAAAATCAATTACCTCCAGTAACTCATTTTGTTCCTTAGTAATTTTTTCTAATTTCTTCAATTCTCTCAAGAGTTTTCTTGCTCTTTGGAAGACTGTGAAAGGTTGCATTTTCAGCCTTGGCAGCTGAAGAGCATCTTCATAGGACTGTATACGAACAATAGTTTTCTGCATGGGACCAACATGCTCAAGTATAACCTGTCAGGATAGAACAGAGATGATGGATGTGATACTGAATTAGAAAAATCAACACCACAAATTTATACTACGCTAATGATGAACAAAAGCTCTCTTTGGTGAATTTCCTATTTAAGAAGGAAGAAATTTTAATCCCCATGTGGGCCATTCATTTAGGAGTCAGACTCTATGATCCTTGTGGGTCCCTTACAACTCAGAATATTCTGTGATTCTGTTATTCCTTTTCTTGGAACAAAATAAGTGAAAAATCCTCAGTGAGATTGTTTAAAGCAAGACAAAGATATAAATTATATTTACAATTCTATTTTTTCTGCATATACAAAGTTTGCACAGTGACAAAAAAGGCTCACATTCAGATTAGTTGCTATTTACTAAGCAGCTCACTTCAAAGCAGAACATCATTGGCAGTGAAGAGAGTTAAAGTGGTGGAAATTCTTTGATGTCAACTCTAAGCAAATTTTGGTTTTGTCTCTTGCCCAGCAAACCAGTCATTTTATGATGGTCCTAAAAGCACTCTTATCAACAGAGATGAGATAATGAGTCAAGATGGAAGTCAGCAGAAACCCCTGAAGATGGCTCTCCTGTCAAGGACAGCATTCCATATCACAATACTTGGAGTGAATGAACAGTTTACAACCACCCTGGCCAGCTGAGGAGGAACAGAAATGTGGAGCACAATTCATAGCACAATACATGTTTTGTGGAAGACTCCTGATCAATAAATGAAAGACAGAATGGAAGTAGCAACTCATAACTTCTGGATTCTCCTTAAGAAATATGAAATCCTACTGGGACCTCATTCAGCAGGGAACTCCAGAAGAAAAAAAATAATATAATACAAACCACCTATAGTTCTTTTAATTACTAGTATTTTTGTTAAATTCCCTCTCAAGAAGATTTTGTTTTAAAATGCCCCAGTGGAAAGAGAGATGCTCATTCTCTCACTCATAAGCAGACTGTATCAGGAACTATCCAGGCTTTGATTTACAGTAAGGAAGTAGGTGAACATTATTCTCCAGAAGAAATATTACTTTAGTTTTTCCATGTAATGTAGTTATTACAAAATTGTTCTCTGGGTAACCAAGCTGCACAACTTTGTTATGAGAGTTACACTGCTATGAGAGGGATGATGACATTTTTATTCCTCACCTGAAACTGAAGCCATGCTTTTTGTATTTTAGGGAGATAACACTGTGGACTATATGTGGTGTGAAATAAAAGAATCATCTGCTAAATTTTGCCTCCATTTTTGGAAAAAACAAGGGCTAATTTTCAAACTTCAGATTTCCATTTGGTGCTAAGTGGAGTGGTGTGCAGCAAGAATCTCCTGAAAACCAGGCCATAAACTTCCCAAAAACGGGAGATCCCCAAATGTGGCAGCTCTGCCTGATGTGCTTATTAAGTTACACACTCGAGTTCTCTGTGGGCATTTTCTCAACAATGCTTTAATTTCAAGTGCTTTGTGTTCAAACCATGACTGTGCTACTTGAAAAGGTCTCTCAAATCTCACCTCAGGGTTTACATTGATCAGGAAAAAAAGCCTATATAAGAGTTTTCACAGACCTGTCCATGTTTAAGTTGGTCTTTAGGAGAAAATTCTAACAGATCTTCTGATGACAAGATTGTCTTCATTTCTTCAACATCCTTCTCAAACACTTTCACATGAGATTCAATAGCATCCAGCTCCTAAATTTTGGGAATAAAGAGATTATTTAGAGAGACAGCCCAAACACCAAAGCCAACTTGCATTTCTTTCATCTAAATTTAAAAAGAGATACTGAAAAATGAGTGCAGCATATGTAGGATATGTTAATGGATGCTATCAATCAAATGGCTAGTTATTATAAATTACTTTTAGTCATAACTTCTAAAGGAATTAAGTATTCAAGATCATCTGGTCTGTTTTAAACCCCAAATATAAAACTGAAATATCCTTAAAAATTCACATTATAAATTACCAGTAGTGAGAAGACAGTTTTCCAGTGGTGAGAGTTATCAGAACAGGAAAGTGCTGTAATTACAATGTTACAGCTTCCAGTAGGAAGAGATTTATGTCAGATGGAAAAGGAATCCAGAGACAGCTGTTTGGGAACTCTCACAGAGACAGTCACAGAGTAGATTAGGCTGGAAGGGACCCTGAAAGGTCTCTGGTACCCATCAAACCAGGGCACTTGGGGTCTGATCCTGCCGAGATTTGGGGATCTCTTGAGGTGGGAATATTACCCCTGCTTGGAGCCCCTAATATAGTATTTGACCAATTTCACTGCAAAAAAACAAATTTAAATCCTTCCTACTACGTAATTTCCTTTGTTACACTTGAGGTCTGTTACTGCTCATCATTTTGCTGAACACCCCAAGAAGAGTTTAGCCCAATCCTGTCTGTAATCTCCCATCATGTAGCAGCAATATCAGCCTCTCACCCCCAAGATTCTCTGGGCTGAACCAACCCAGGCTGCTCACAGCCTTTCCTCCTACATCCTGTGCTAATCCTGAACTTTACAGCTTAATTTGTTACCAAATGCCTTCTGATGGTTCATTTACAATTAATTTCCTTGCTTGGCACACCTACAAAAACCAGTACTACACCCTGTTTTCCATGCAGGTGATACAATCTGCATTTCCTAACACCTGATGAAACTCTGATAAAAGGCACTTTTGGGTCACCCAGACTTACATCAGCAACATGCAGTATTTGTGGAAGAATCTCTGCTATCTCATGCTGTAAAGCTGCTACTTGAACATCAATTTCATTCAGCTGTTGCATTACACTGTCAGTTTCAAAGATGGGTGACAGCTCCTCCAGCTCCATGAAGATACCATGCAGAAGATTTTGCTTTTGCTCTGAGTCTTCCAAAGCCATCTGGAGACAAAGCAGAAGCTTAGTTTGATACATCACTGCTGAACATTAAAGTTAAAGAGGTAAGGATTAGAAGGAACAAAATGCTCCAAAAATATCAGGCCAGTTGTGCACAATGTGAAGCCTGTTCCCCTGCAGTGACCTGGCTGAGCTTTTGGATTAACTGCAGTGAACACTGTCATGTAGAACAGTCAGGGCTGCAAGAAATGCATGTGATCCATTTGTCTGGGTGCTGTGTCAAGGAAAGGACTGAATGCACATTTCCACTCGAATGTAAACCCAGGGTGCTTTTCCAAATCCACTAGTTTCACAGCCCAGAACAAACAAAACATTCCATTTCACAAACACAGGAGACAATAAGCTTTTGCCACAAAAAAAAGTTCATGGATTTTGGAAATCACCTTCTCCCCATTGTGGCTACATGCTTTTGTAACACAGCCCAGAATGGCCAGCTACTTCCTGTCAAAAAATTTTACTAGTCTCACTACAAAAATCTATGTTTAGAACACCAACTTTCTCACTTGGTCTAAGCCAAGGAATGGATGTACAGAAAACTTGAATTTTAAGTACAAAATTGCCAGAACTTTTTTTTGGCACTGGCCCTGATCATTCCTGTAATATTACAAACATTCAGTTTTTTAAATTACCAATCAGAATTACCTTCAAGAAACAGTGAGAATAGACTTCCAAACCACAATTCACTTCAAAGTTTCCATCTAACACACAGACATCAAAAAACCCTTTTCATCAAAAGCACTTTGCCTTTTTGGCTCACATACAATACAGAAAGAATTCTATATATGCAGGCAGTAAAAATTGACCAGAGCCACTCAGCAGGGTTACAGAAGACAATCACACATTTCTGGAACCTGTACAACAGTTCAGCACTTGCACAAGATAGCTATGTCCAGCACCAAAAAGTCTGTACTTCATTAATGTCAACTATAACTATTTTTCACTTAAAGGATTTACTGAAAATGGTTAATATACTTATGTCAGTAACAATTAAGAATGGAAAACTGCATCTGTACAGAGCAACAAGTGCTAACAGGAGCATTTATCTGCATCCACTCTTACCTGGAGCTCATCAGTATGCTTGTGTAAGCTTTTTGCAGAGTCATGCTGAGCATCAGCTCTTAGCAAACTGTTGGTGCTTTCTATCCAATCTTTCACATTCTTCAAGTGCTCCTCATATTCTTCCATCTTGCTGGTGGCCTAGGAAATGACAGAATTTTACAGAAAGTTAATTGCTTCATTGTGTAAAATAATCTATGAACAAGATCAAAAGAAAATAGGATGAATTTAGCATTACAGTCAGTTAAATTAGCATGGTGAAATAAAAACCATTTTTCTGAAACAGTTTCATGATTTCGGGCCATCCCCTCTCACCAAAGTGATTTTGGTGCCTGCATGTTTACATTGCATGGGGGCATTGTCACAATTTATATGGCAATGGCACTTTAACAGACAGCCCCTTAGCAGAGTCTGAGACAACCACCTCAACACCCACCCAGGGGCAAGAATCCCCCATGCAAACCCCTCAACCATGGCTTGAGCCAGTCCTTTGGGGTAGCCACTCCTAAACTCCAGCTACAATAAGCCCTGCCACAGCAGGTTAGTGACTCTTCTCATTTGACAGCCTCCATTGATGCTGCATGCAAAGCCTTCATTCTGTTTTGTGGGTTTTTTTTTAACAGGATTGGATTTTTATGGAAGTGTTCCATTTGCCTCTACCTTGTTGAGAATGGCAGTTCTGCGCTCAGCACGCTGTGAGACCTGCTGGTACTGCTGCAGGGGGGCCTCCAGGATATCCATCAACTCCTGGGCATGGCAGGAGTCCTGCTCCACTATGTCCTGCACTTCTGCATCCAGCTCGTTGAGTTTGTAATGCCAAAGGTCCAGCATATCCCAAATTTGCTGCATTTGGAGAGGAGGGAAATGAAATAGAAGGTCAGGCTCAAAGATAACAGCAGCATTATTTGTTCTTCATGTGGGACATGAATTGCAAAGGTTTCAGAACTGATATGATGAGAACAGATCACTTTGAATCTACTGGTGTGGTGCACAGTTGAAAAGAGCATGGATTTTCCTGTGAGAAAGAATTGATAAATATTCACCAGCTAAATGCTTGCTTGTACTTCTTTAACAGACATAAAACAAATGGAAGACACTTTATGCTAAAACGGCTCTGTAAAAACCACCAAAAATCTTTTAACACCCTCAGATTATTTTTTGGCAAGTTTACCTTCTGAACTTCTTTGGCTTTTGTAATGTTTTCACTCTTCTGCTGTAACATCTTTTCAATAGCTTGAAGGCCATTGTTAATAGTTTCTGCTTTTCTTTTCAGCACATACTGAGGAGAGTTCTGCAAAATTTCAGAGCTGACCTGCCAGAGGAAAGAGAAAACAGCACGGGAGATTACAAAGATCTGCTTGTTCCTGTGCAGCACCTTACCAAAAATAATCAAATTCTTTTTGTTTCTCTTGACAAGTCAGTTAAAAACACTGGAATGGAGCTACATTTGCAGGAAGAAGCCTTAATGTGAGCAGGTTCAACATCTCCAAGCTGCTCACTAACTTGTCCTCCTTAAAAAATGCCTGGCTCAGAAAAGCAATCCCTGAGAAAACAAGCACTGAGGCACTGCAGCTCCCTGGGTGATTGGCTTCACCCTGCTCTCATCTCTAACAGAGGCTGATCATGCTGCATTGGTGGGAGGGATTTGGATTTATGCTGTAAGAAACCCAGAATGACAACTTTGTGTCTCAGCTGACAGCTGTGACTTCCATGTAACAAATAAGGGATTATGGAAGTGCATCAATGCACAGCCATTTTCTCAATATAAACTTGGAGATTTATCATGAAAATAAAAAGCTCCAAGGAATTTGATTTCACTCTGCAGGACTCCACAGAAATGAAAAATTGGTGCACTGGAGGGTCTGATCTTCAGAGTAAAGATAAAAACTCTCATATCTGAGGTTGAGTAATTGCCTGAGCACAGGACTGAGCAACACAGCATAAACTACCAGGTTACTATGGGCTAGATGAGGTGCAGGGAGTGAGAAAAGTCCTTGATCTTGCCCAAAAGTGACATCTTTTCTTACTAAACCCTGCTGGCTGCCAGGGTCAGCCAAGCACCTGGAAATGGTTAAATTGTGGTAAATTGTGGTAAATTGTTCGTGTGCTGCAGCCCTAGGATTTAGGGGGCAAATGCACACTGAACAGTTTCATGCTGCCTTCATGCCAAAGATTTTTAATTTAATAGTTATTTTAGTTTGAAATTCCTAGTACTGAAATACTTTATCTTTTTTGTGGGATGACGAATTAAGACCGTTTTTAGTTAATAAATTATCTATTAATTTCTTAATTCTATTAATATCCATTATATATTCCAAGACAACCTCTCTAAAAAGTACCCACAGTAAAATGTTGTATTGATAACATTTCATTAATCAAAATAAATATACACAGAAAGAACTAGAGGGCTCCTCTGAAATACTCCTGCTTATACCAAAAAACCTGTGAAGTCACTCTGTACTTAATGCCTAAAACTTCTTGGAAAAGGGAATTCAGGCTGTAATCACTGAACACTTGACCATTACTACTATTCTGGAATATACCACACATGAAAAATTGTCAATAATTGTAGTGCCAGCTTCCAAAATAAAAGAAAATCATGTAAGAGTGATGTGACACAGCTGGAAATGAGTAAACAGATCAAGCTCTGATTTCCTCTATTTCTTCAGGATAAAAACACTGCATCTGTCAATGCTGTGGTCACTAGCAGAAGATTTCAATTTCAATACTTCTTATTGCAATAACATTTTTTATTTATGGCATCAAAAGTACAATTTATTTTCATTTTTTGTTTGCAGATTTAGAAGAAAGCAGAATGACATTAAAATAGGACAACTCAATTTAACACATGCTGGTATCTCCTAATAGGTAACTGAACTGACCACCAGTTCCACCTACCCTGGGTTTTTTTTTTGTTTCCTAAATACATTTTTAAAAATTCAAAGGTAGTTTATATTGTTTTCCAATATCTAAATGTGAAAAGCAAACATTATCTAGCTTCCAGGATCAGTTCTTTCACTTGAATAGGTAATGTGTGCTTTGGGATAAACTTTTATATCTCGGTAAATGAAAGAGTAAACAATAAAAAAAAAAAAACCCAAAGCATAAATACTGTTTCTCTTTCCTTTTCTTGTCTCCTCCCAGTTGCTGGTTCTGAAAAGGCTAGTCCCATTTTGAAACAGAAACTATGAAGTTAACCAAATTAAAACTCATAAGCTTTATTTAATATGCTGCTAGATATTTTATGTAAGATGAGTAATTTGATAGACACTAAAAAGTAACTTGACTTCAAAACTGTTTTATTAAACTTTCAATTTTTATCCAATTAATCAAGATTTAACCTTAAAAATCAGCACTGAACATTATAATTTCTGAAATATGAGAACTGAAAGGGTTCTTTTTTCATTTTTAAAATAACACAGATGAGTAAGTAACAATGATGGTAATTGTAACAGGCTAAATATGTGACCTCAAACGGAGAGTATTACTCTGTTTTCCTTCAATTTTGCTTTCAGCTAACTGCTTATATCCCTTGTAGATAGAATATATTGCAAAATTCTGATGCAGTGGGATTCAGTTATTTAAATTCCTTGATTTTAAAGGAAGGCAACCATGTTCCTAGAGGTGGTAAAAAGAACCACATCATGAGACCCTATAACATGTGCAAATTATATTTAAAAAGTCCTGTCTCAAAGTCCTTTTATAACCTAGTTCTGAAAATATTTTCTCATTAAAGCTATGCAAACGTTGCAATCAACTTCAAGTACTAGTTCCTAATTCCCAGTTTAAGAATCAGATTGGATAGAAGACAGCATCCACATAATTTTAATAATTACTGCTAAAGATTCTGCCATATCCATTTTTAATAAAAAATAAAAACGTTATATTCACACTGCTTACCATAAAATTATTCTAAAAAGAGACCTAGGTATAAGGAATGATTTATACATTGCAAATAGATAAATATGAAAACCACATCAACAGTTACCTTCTCTTCCAGGTCATGCAATACTTTTTTGCAGTCCTCCAACTGTGTTTCGATCTCTGCAGGGACTATTGTGTACATTTCAGAATACTTGATCCGAAGTTTCTCCATGATATCCTCCAGAGCTTGACTCTCTCTGTCAATCACATTCTGAAGCTCCTACAAAATTAAGAATAACTTCAGCAGTTTCACCCAGCTTTCACTGAGTGCACGTGTGTATATGTACATATTTATGTGTCTATACACACATACGTAATGTGGTTTGTATTTCCCACCACGATTATGGTTTGGAAAAATTGGGTTTGGGATATCAAACCTAATTTGATTACCTCTGCAAGCAGATAAACTCTAAGTAATACTGGCTCATTTAACCAAATGATGCTTTTCAATCTGTAAGAATTAATTAAACCTGATACTGCTCCACGTCGGGGAAGTGACGCAGCGATGTTCATTGACAGCCACAGCAAAGGGACCTCTGAAGAGCTCCTATGATTAAATGTTAACCTTTTGCCAAAAGTGCATTTTTCCCTTTGAGAGACCTTTAATAGCCAACGTCCATCCCTTCATTATTATAAACAACACAAAGGCCACAAAAAGCAACAGGTTTCAGGCTGAAGTGTCTGCTTTCAGGCAATTACGCAGAGCAGCACAGCAAGCTCCTCTCAAAACAGTAGTTTCCAGTTCTGCATGAAGAATGTAGGTTTTATGAGATAAAAGAAACTTGAACAACTGTCTACAGCCTGTGGCCTAGAAATAAAATCTGAGCTAAGTCCTCCTGCAGAAAGAATGAAGAAATTCATTTGTTTGGAAGGTTTTCTAGAGTTTCAAGTTGGAAGGTTCTGCTTGCTGGCTTTATGGTTCCTTTCTCCAGCACACAGCTGTTTGAGAAACTCAAATGTTAACTCAAGTAATTGGGAAAAATTATCCAAACCTCCTACCAGGCAATGAAAGACACTAAAATTAACTGCCTTTGCTTTTTTTAATCAGGAGTAATGGTAATCCACCAACTCATAGTCATCACTTGGGAATTGTTTCCTTCACCCAAAAGCAACACACAGAAGAAATATGTAAGACACTGAGATGAATTTATTTCCTGTCATCCCACAACAGCTGGGTCTGATATTAAAAAAACCCAAACCCTCCAAACCATGAAACAGCTGTGTGCCTCATTCTCTCAGGGAGAAGGCTGCTGTTGTCAAATGGCCCAGTTAAGATTGTGCCATTATTTATGGGAGTTCACAGATTCCCTGACTTGAACTGGAAAGAATCAGTTACAATTCTCATCTCTGAAACAAAGCATGACTCTGCAAACTGGTTTCTGTGTATTACTGCATATTCACATTTCACAGATTATTTAGCTGGAAAGCAGGTACCTATCAAAACTGTCCCAATTTTTTTCCTAAAGGATGACATAATAACACTTCCCTTTTTCATCTCTGTGGGTGAATTTAAAACTGTTGCCACTCAGCTAAATCAGGTTTGTCATCTCAAAATGAAATGGATATTTCCACTCAATAGGTGCAGTGGAGTCCTGATTTAATGCTATAGATTTCATAGGAACTAGATTTTCTTTGGAAGTAAGGGATGAAATTGCCTGGCAGATTTTGGCTCACTGGTGTTTGGACTATGTAAAATTAATGAATTCTCCAATCCTTTCAGCTCAATCGTCTCAAAAGGAACAGGCCTGCTGTGACATACTGCTAAAAAAACATCATTTGATGGGATTGCTGCTAGCATTTTGCTTGTGCCATTGCTGCCAGAAACAGGAACAAGGTGTAAACTCACTTTTGGGAGAGTTTTAGGTGCTCAGAGTAGCCAAGTTTGGTTGTGAAGGAAAACAGCAAGCATAAAGCACCTGCAGTAGTAAAATTTCCTTCTGGATACAATGAATTCAGTAAGAAAGCACACACACAATTCTAAATTCTAATTCTAAATAATTTTAAACCAGCCTTTTTAGACAAATCCAAGACCACAGCAATGCTGGCTCATGGGTTTTCAGAACTTCTTAAACATTAATACACATTTCTCTCTCATGCTGATCTCCTATCTGCCACCATGGGCTTTGGCTTCTGTATTTTTCCTAGGCCTTTGCTAGGCTGAGGACACCCACACAGTTTTTATACAAGACTCAGCAAAGACAGCCCAAATTTGTACTACACTTTAGTAGCCTAAAATAAATAAATGATAAAGTTATATAATTAAAAGAGAATTGGATTAAATTTATTTAAGAATAGCTTTTTGTTCAAGATTTTAAAAATATGAAAGCAATATAAACACAGTAAGAATAATTTGAAACAAATATAATTTAAATAATAAATAAATAAACTTTCAGGGAGTGTTAGGAATAATAGTATTTCATAAAGTCAAAAAATGCAGAAATATATAGACTGCTGGTGGCTGCTGGTGGACACTGTGGTCTTGATCAGAATTTGATTTTTAAAAATCATTTACCAGGTTAACCCCCAATTTGGGACATCGAATCCACAGTCTGAAGCTGCCCTGGGGAGGTGTGCAGAGAGGAAAGCATGCAGGGTGTGCACTAAGCAGCCCTTCCTAAAAGGAATGCAGCAGGCTGTGAATTTCTCTGCAATCTGGAAATGCTTCTGAGCCTGCTTACAGATCCCCACAGAGGGAAAGAAACACAAACCAAGGCCATGGCAGGGCCAGTTGCATTCTGCTGAGCCAGATTCATTGTCTTTAAGTCAATGTGCATAGACCTTGCCATTAATTTTAACTGGAGCAAGTTCAAGCACCAAAATAAACCAGAAGATATTCTGAATTTCACAATAACAAAGCTGTTACCAACCTCCAGCTGTTCTGCCTTTCCATCAGCATCCTGCAGTAACACAGATGCAGCATTCTGTAATGCATTTGTCACAGCACTTATTTCTTCAGTGACCTTGTTTCTCTCTTGAATCTCAGCTTTCACGGAATCTTTATGGTCTTGAGCTTTTTTGTACAACCTATGCAAGATTACCAGAAAGAATATATTGTTTTAGACTCTACACTAAATAGGAGCAAAGAGCATGCTTAATACAGATATTATGTAGGTATACATCCAGAACCACATTTGTTTGTAATTTAGGGGGTTTTTCTGTTATTAAATCTATGAGTTTTATGTCATTTATTATCTCAGTTTCTTTAAAGTGAGTCCTCAGACAGTGCTGTTTGGTAGACCAAACCAGAGAGCAGGGATATTTAAACAGCAGAGGTCAGGTTCTCAGCCCAAAGACACTGGCAGAGCAGATGTTGTTCACAAAGATTACCATGTCCAAAGGCAAACCCAGAGAAGGGTGAATACAATCATCAGATTTGTAACAAATATTTGGGGAGAATTTTAGATAGTGGCACTCACTCAGTAAGATGAAAGTTGCATTGTTGCAAAAAGGACAAAGTCTGATTTTCCTAAATGCGGAAAATCTTCGAACTGGTAAAACTGACTATTGTTCCTTGATTCCTACTGCATTTGAACAGAAAATTGCAGCCCACAAATTATATGACCAGGCTCAGGCCATCTCCCTAAATAATATTCCCCAATGCCCATACTGGAGACAGCAGATGGGTGAGATGGAGCACTGGTCTGACCCAGAAGAGCATTTATTGTAATTTTAACTGCATTACAGCTTTTATATATTCTTTGATATCCAGTAAACTCCTGTGCTTGTGAATAGTCCTACCTCCTATCTTCAACAGAAATTTCACACCACTTACTTTTTACAGCGCTCTTGCATTGCTTTTATCTCACACAGGGCAGGAAGGGCAGCTTCTCCCTCAGCATTTTCAGGTGTATTCAGGACATTTCTTATCCGGTGAAGAAGCAAGAGTAAGAGGAGCTGCTGCTGGTTGATGTTTTCTTCAAATGAGCTCACAAAATCAAGGAGCTCCACTAGTTCCTCTCTGGTAGCCTTTTCCTTCTCTTTAAGGCTTTCTGGCTGTTCTTCCTGGAGCTTATCGAGAATTATTGTTTCCCGTTCCAGCTAGGTAAACACCATGGCAAAGCATGAGATAAAGTGCTTTTTTATCCCACCATCTGAAATTACTTTATTTATTTACTCACACAGGTGACTAAGTACTGGGAATTACACAGTCAGAACTTGAACCTTTGTAGTGTGACAGAACTTCTGAGTTTGCTTTAGCAAAGCACGTAACCTTGTGCAGAGCTGTTCTGGGTTCAGAGGACTGAATAAATATCACCACCATTTCTGACTCTAGGTTCAGGAAAGGGTGGGGTAACTGAGGAGGGGGTGGGAAATGATGTTCTGCTCTGATCTCAAACCTTTACAGGCCATTTTACTGACAGACCCATCTCCACCCCCACAAACTTACAGATGTTGAGCAACTCACCTCTTCATTGATGAATTTCCATTCCTGTTTTAGCTCTTCACAGGTAATTTCCAGCCCTTTGGCTGCCTCAAGCAAACCCAGCCAGTTTTCCCACAGCACTGTCACAATCCTGCCCAGGGCCCTGTCACTTCCTCTGCAAAACCTCATCATCTCTCCAGAGATCTGCCTCAGCTTCACGAGATCCTCCTCAGCAGAGTCAATGCTGGAGACTAAAATCTTACAGGAAAAACAAACACATCAATAAATAAAATGCTACAGTCAGGAGTGTTAATGAAGTATTCAGTAACATGATTAGGATCCTCTAGTAAAATGGCAATTACTCTACTGAGCTGGTAAAATATGGTCATAGTGAGGGAGTTCTGTTGGTTAAGACTGTGGAGAAAGATAGAGTAAATATAATGCCTCATTTCTACAGCAGTAAGATATACTCATTTCATATGGTCTATTACTTGTCTCTTAACAAGTATATAAATATATATATATATTCTGTGGTTTTATAGATACATAAATATAGGATAAAGAATTCCATTATTTCTACTATGATGTCCCATGGTATGCATAGCTGCATTAGTTTTGCATGAGCTTTTCAAGTTCTTACCTTGCTTTCTTCCAAATGCTCCAAGGCTTCTTTGTAAGACATTGGAAGCTTAGATAAAGACTGTCTAAGCATCTTTTCCAGTTTCTTAAGATTATCACACACTTTATCTTTGGTTTCTGTGTAGCTTTTGTGTTTTTCAAAATATCTGCATGAAACAATGAACGAATCAATTCAAATTTTGTTGTTGTTGTTGTTTTTCCTCTCTCCAACCATAACACCCAAGAGAATAAAAATTTTTAAAAAACCTTATGAACTTCTAGTCCTGACTGTTCTGCAAGTTATTGTCAATTAGCATTTGTCAAACACTTCAGGTTTGATATCTGAGGTACTCATCACTGGATCATGATCAAGCAGTTTAAAAATCCTACACTCTCTCCCAAACCTTTTCTATACACATATCTGAAGGCCCTCTAGAAGAAAGGAAACTACAGCTTGTGCCTTGTTTGGGCTTTACTTTCCCAAGCCATCAGAACAGTCTATGGAAGACATGAATTAAAGACCCTCTGAAAACTATTCCAACCTCCACTAGCACTGAAATAGAGACTAGAAATGTGCTTTCTTCTGATTGAGGCACCCTATGACCCTCACTTAAGCCCCAAATTTTGGAATTTACAAGAAATGACTGCACTGTAAATTAGTAGCAATATGGTTATTTTCTATTTCTGGCAGTTTTCTATCCTGAACAATCACACCTGAGGACGACAGGAATTACACTTACATTTCTTTCTGCAGGAATTTCTGAATTTCTATCAGAGAAGAAACAACACTGGACTTATCTTTTGTCAAGTTTCTCATAATAAGGAACAAGATCTGTGAAGATCTCTTAAACCCACCTCTGGTCATCAGCTTCCTTTCTTTGAGCCTTCTTCCTTAAGGCCAAACTCTTTTCCACCAGTTCTCCTAAAGCATTTTCCAGACATACTTTGTCTTCTGGCCTCACTAGGTTTTTCAGCTTGGAGTGCAGGTTTTCTAGGTCAGCCTTTGCAGAATTGAACTCTTCCTCTTTCCAGTGTGGAGTCTGACAGATCTCCACTGAGCTACAGAGCTCTGCTGCAGCAGCCTGGGCTGGAGCTTCAGAGTCCTCAAGGAACCTGGCAGCCCTCTGAAGGGCCATGGTATAAAGCTCACCAGCCCTACATGCCTCCTCCAGGGCATTCTGAAAGCATTAAAAAGAGAAAGGAACAATAAAATAAGGCTGCTCTACTCTGGATCATCACACGGTGTTAGAATTTCTCATTTGAAACACTTGGCTGTCTTTGATACCAATGCTCCCAGAACTGAAGAGGTGAGGGAGGACATGTGGCAAACACATTTACTATTTATGTAGTCACAGAGCAGCGCTGTAACCCATGCATTTATTGCCCTCAGGACAGGAATTATGCTCACCATTCCTGATCACATTAGTTTGACCTGTGCTCTGATCTTCTTGATCATTCCCAACTGGTAAAGCTTCTCTTTATAGCAGAAACAGTGTGCTTAGATTTTTTTCATCATTGTCACTATTGAATATGTTGCCTATAATCAGAAAATGACTGCACCCACTCTCTCTTCAGCTGAGTATTTCAACACAGCCTTTTCTTTTCCCCTCTTTACCACTCTTTTGTGCTAATGCCCACTGATTGATTATAATCAAACTGAACACAACTGCCTTTGTATCCTTAGTTTCTGTCATGATTCCCATCCTATCCACCAATGCAGAGATGATCACAGGCCAATTCAGCTGTTAGAATAAATGAGGATGTAAGTCATGAAAATAAAAATGCCACAGTCACAGACACCTAAGCTAATTATTGAGGAAAGGCATATGTCAATACTTCATTTTCATTAAATATACTTACAACACGGGCAGCAATGTCTGCCTTCAGTTGTGCTTCATGGGCTTGCAGTGTCTCTAATTTTATTTCTATAGCAGCAGCAGGAGATTTTTCTTCTTGTTTTTCCCTCTCTTTTTCCATTATACATTTAAGAGCAGAAAACTTTCCTTCCATCATATTCTGAATTGCTTCCCATCGCAGCTTTTCATCCTGCATTGTATTGATGTCTATCACAAGTGGCTGCTGGAGTTCTAATTGAATATGCTTTATGATGTGGAATATATTTTCCTCTTCATTTTGGCTACCTTCCTTGTTTATACTCTGTAGCTCAGAGACTAAGTTTTGAAGAAACTGCTTTAGTTCCTCAATATTTTTTTCCAGGTTCTTTATTTCTTTCCTCTTAGATTCTTTGAATGATGTATCAAAGACCTCATTTTTGTTTATTTGATTTGCTGCCTCCTGGGTTAAGTACAAGATTTGCTGAACTGCCTGCATTAGAATCTGTGCAGATATGACATTCTCAGGAGGAGAAGAGCTGGAGCTATCATTTAGGATATTAGCTTCTTTTCTTACAGTGGATGTCACAGTCTGGATTTCATTTAGTAATCCTTGAATCTTATCCCATTCCCTAACAATATTTTCCAAGTGTATTATTTTCCCTTTAATTTTATTTTTAATTTTTGAAAATTTAGTTTGCAATTCATCCAGCTGCAGTGAGTCCCATTTCAGACCTACACACTCAAATATTTCCTTGTACTTCATTACTTGTGACAAACTTAACTGAAAAGCTAACACTTTTTCTTTCAGTGCTTGGCATTTGTCCCTCAGTCCCTGCTTGGCACCTACTAATTCAACATCTTTCAGGTTCATTTCACCATCCTGGAGGTCATCAAGATCCTGCTGCAGGGAAGCTATTCCTTCAGCAAACTCCCTGGAGACAGCTGTCTTTTGCTCCACTTCATTAAGTTTACTTTGGATTTGCCTCTGTGTCTTCCTTGCTCTATTCTTCAGACTTCTTAACTGATCAGTCAAGAACAGTTGTTCAGACAGGCTCAGCTGCCCAGCTGTGACCTGACTCTCTTTACAGTGGGATGAGATAAGCACTTGTATTTCCTCTATGTCCTTTAGCATCTCCTTCAGAATGGCTTGTTGGCTGACCAGCTCTGAGCATGTGCTGGTTTGGTTTGGGTCAGGCCTGGCCATCAGCTCAGCTTTGCAAAGCTGAGAGTGAACTTTGTCTATTTCTGCAGAGAGTCTTTGCCTCTCCTCCAGCTGGAGCTCCAAGTGTTGCAATCTTTGAGCAGATTTTAAAACAAGAGCCTTGTATGAACTCTTCAATGTTTGCAAAAGGAAGGTCATATCAGAGACCTCCTCTGGCTCCAGGCTGGGAAGGATGTGCTGGAGTCCATAATCCAGGGATACAATCACAGGTTCTCTGTTTAGGATGTCTGTGTTCATAAGCTGACAATTTCTGATCTGTGATTTGACATCACTGGGGAAAAGTGCTGCTTTCTCATCAAGGTGGGACAGTGAATCTTTGACCCAGGAAATATTTTCTTTCAGCCTCTTCATCATTTCATGTTTCATGAGAGCAGGACCAGTGGTCTGAATATCCTCTTGAGGAGTTTGTTGTGCAGATAATGCTTCCAATTTGCTCTGCAAATCCTGTAGAGAGTTTTCCAAAGCCACCTTCTCTTGATCACTCCAAATTCTTTTCATCTGCAGCTCAATCCTTCTTTTTAATAGAGAAAGACCATGCTTAATGTCCTGTAGCTCTGTGGTCCAAATTAGAGGGTCTTTGGCTTTTCCTGCAGCTGAGGGATGTAACTCTGGTTGCAAATACTGTTCTTGTATCAGCCTCTGAATATCCCGTGCTTTATTCATAAGCAGGTTAAATTCATCAATTTCTGCCACAACCTGATCATGTTTCTTTTGCACTGCTTGTTCCATGTGCTGCCACCAGTGCTCCAGCTGCCTCATTTGGCTCTCTGTCAGCACCTTATCCATGCATGTCAAATGCTGAGCTAAAACTTCTTGCTGACTTTGCAACTGGTTCAAGACATCTCTTTCTTTTCGTAAGGACTCTATGCATGCCTTAATTTTCTCCAGAAGAATTGTGTTGTTCATAGGACCCCTGCCAAAAACATGAGTGGTGCTTAAAAATAATGAATTCTCCTTATACATGGACTTTTTAAAAACAAATTTCACTGTTTAGAGCACAATTCACTGACTTTATTCACTTAATCACATGTATATCTCAATGTTCACTTAGGAATTCCCTAACCACCCTTGCAATATCATTATTTCTTACTTATCTGTAGAGCACTCACTATTCATAGATATCTGTGCAAACAAGGTATGTTCTACTGTATATTCTCTAAAATTGCAGTGTCTACTAATATAGAACCCCCATTTTAAATATCAGCAACAGTGTTATGTCATCTGTAAGTAAATGAACAACATTTTACAGTAATTTCTGGTTGACAGAATATATGGTTTCATTTCTGGTTGAATGAAGATAAAACTTGGCTATAAAAAAATTGAGAAATTTCCATTCATGCAAGGTAAACTCTTCCAAATGAATCTACTCATCTTTTATTTCAAGGAGCATTTTAAAATGCCCATATTATTTCACATCTGCCACATTTTAAAGAAAATATTTTAAGATGGATTTTTATAGGTTTTTAGCCCAGCAACCACCTCTTTGTTTTGCCTAAAGAATAAAGAGAGTAAATGTTGTTCATGGATAGGAGAGAGCCACCAAAACTTCTTCTGCTTAACTCTGTTCACAAACTTACAAACCTCTAAGTCTTCTCTTGAAGTGGATATAACTCCATATTCCTGTCTGAGCATTACTGAAGCATGTCACAAAATTCAGTGTAGAACCATATTTGTTCTGCAATTTCTTCAACAAGCCCCTCCACTATACTTACATTTTTATGTTATCTTTTTCTGTTGACAAATTTTTCATGGAGGACTGTGCAGCAGAAAGATTTTTCTGGTATTCATTAATTAAACAGCACTGTTGCTGCTTCACTGCCTTAACAGCTTCCAGTTCCTGGAGCAGCCTGTCCCAGCAGGGCACTGCAGGCTCCATGGTTTGCAGCTCTGCTCCCTTTGATCCTGTTCCATTGGGAATTGCTTCTTCACTATGGCACAGAGATTTTGCTTTCCACGTTTCCAGCTCAGTTTTTAAATTCTACAATCAAGCCCACCACAGAGAGAGAAGGGATTAAAGGATGATCTTAAAGACTCTCAGCTTTCAACACAAAATACAGCTAAATACTGATTCACCTACAAACATACTCCTGCTCATCCACAAGAAAAGAAGCACATCATGGAAGCAATCCTAGGTATATCTATCACTGCACTCTGGAAGAGCAGTACAAACTATGGGATTTACATGGATATGCATCAAGGCATGGTGTTTGCAGACAAACTGACTAATTGTTAAAACTCAGATTAGGCTATGGGCAACAATTCTGGTTTGCCTAAGTGAATCACAAATCTGCAAGTGTATCTCTACATTAAAAATGAAGAATGGCTTTGCAGTTTCCATACCTCCAGCTCTTTTAGTTGCTCATTTATAAGCACCATATCCAGTTCAGCTACTTCATTTTTCAGCTCATTGACCTTTTGTTCCTCTTCAAAATATTCATTGTTTACTTGTACTCTGGGAAATAGTTCCTTCTGGACAACCACTTCTGCACCTGTGTCCTACAACACAAAACAAGATTCTTATTTCTGAAGGGTCTAAACCAGTAAGTTTTCTGAGTGCAGCACTTTGCTTCATGTTTTTATGCCATGCTGGGGTTGTTAAATCCTGCTGTGGTTTCCTCCACAGCCTCTGGGGATCAAACAGCACCCAAAAACTGGAAGCTCCATCACTGCTCCCCAGACACCCAGCTCTGCTCAGATAGCTTTGAAATCTCTGCCCATCATTTCAAGTGGAACTCTGACATCCTCACCTCCAGTTATCATCCTCCCTGTACCCACCCCTGCTACTGATAAATTCACAGGTCTGTTGTGTCTTCTCCCTCTTTTCCTTACACATTAATGGAACTTTATCCTCTCCTCACACCCACATTCCTTCTGCTCAGCACCTGTCCTGACAATACTGCTGTGTCCTTCACCAGGACACCTCTTCAGCTCTTCCTCACAGGGCAGCTCATGCATGAAGCAGCTTGGCTGGGACACAAAGCCACAGCTGCCACTGTCACAAGTGCTATCCAAAATCTGGGCTAAGGTGAGAGCAGTAGGGAGTCACGTCTCAATCAGGGTGGTGAGGGATTAGGAGGCTCCAGAGCCATCCCTGGCACTGCCTCTGACTCCCAGGACAGAAGGACTTGGGCTGGGGCCAGGTTTAACATCACCTTCAGCTGTTGCAGACAGCATCATAAATGAAATGTCACAGGCTAGCTGGATCATGTCATCAACCCTTAAGAATCTTTCTGCATTTCCTTTCTCCTCCTGTCTGTCTGTGTCTGGTGATGTATTCCATGTATAAAATTTATATGAGTGACTGCATAAAAATATACAGGTATTACTGCAGTGTGAGCTTCTCCATGGTACTAACATCTAAAATCAGCAACAGTAAAAAAATTCTTGTCTGATAAACTTCATGTATTGCTACTTCAGACACTGTTTTACTAGAAGCAGCCAGTTATCCCTGCAGCCATATATCACTTTAAGCTGTTGCTGTCATCTGTCCCTTCATGGGTCATGAGATATGCAAAATATACCTGCTTTCAATTGTGGGAAACATACAGCACGTAATACACATTATCAGAGAAGAATAGTTCTCTTTATTTGAACTCTAGGTTATTTTCATTCAAAACTGAAGAGGCCACTCATGAAGCAGTCAGTTGGAGAACTTTTCAATTTCTCTGTGTACATATCCATAACAGTTGTCTCAATTCAGACATAAGATTTAATCTCAAGAGACTTTGAAGTGCCATAGAACTGAAGTAAGCATTAAAACTCAGCTAAGCTATCACACAGAAAAAAGGAAATCCACTTCACCAGATTGAAATATCAACACATCAAAAGACACAGAGAAGTGTCCTGACTTTTAGAAAAACCTTGCTGTGTACTTGTTTTCCTTGTTTGTGTGATGTTCTCATTGCACACTGTGGCACTGCCCCCACGGATACAGACAGGGGAAGCTGCACCTCAGGTTCTGTGTCCAGTTTTGGGCCCCTCACTACATGAAAGATCTTGAGGTGCTGGAGTGTGTCCAGAGAAGGGCAACAGAGCTGGGAAGGGTCTGAAGCACAAGTATGGGGTTGTTCAGCCTGGAGAAAAGGAGGCTCAGAGGAGACTTATCACTCTTTACAACTCCCTGACAGAGGTTGTAGCCAGGTGGGGTTGCTCTCTTTTCCCAGGTAACAAGTGACAAGAGAGGAGGAAATGGCCTCAGCCTCTGCCAGTGGAGGTTTAGATTGGATTTTAGGAAAGATTCCTTCACTGAAAGGGTGGTCAGGCACTGCAACCAAGGCAGTGGTTGGTCACATCCCTGGAGGGATTTAAAAGATGTGTACCTGTGGCACTTGGGGACTTGGATTAGTGCTGGGTTAATGGGTGGACCTGATGGTCTTAGAAATCTTTTTCTACCTCAAAGATCCTATGATTGGCATTGCATTGTTCCTTAATGCTTTTCAGTAGTACCCAGCATGATCTCCATAATTTTTCCAGGATCTGAGGTCAGTCTAACAAGTCTGTAGTTTACTGGATCTTCCCTCACACCCTTTTTGTAAATCAAAGAAACACTGCCAGCTTCCAGTCAACGGGGACTCCTTCAAAGGCCCAAGACCCTTGGGAGATTTTTTGGGTTTCCAGTGAGAACAAATGTGCAAGTCCCAGGTAAGACCTGCCCATGCACAGGCCAGCTGTGGACCTACCTATGGATGCACCATGAAGATTAGATATAGCCCTAACTTCAATTTAAGAATGTGGTGTCCAAGATCAGCAGTCACAGGACACTTGTGATGTAACTTCTTTACTCTTAAAGAAGAGTAGATTTATTAAAGTCATTTAGTAATGTAACTTGTCATTAATTCAGCTTGAATCCCTTCTCCTTTCTCTATTTTATTCATTTATTGCCTTACTCCAGATCACCCTTGCACTTCAGTTTTCTGATCTGCCTTTCTTATGATGGCAAAACTATCAAAACTGACTGTAATAACATGAAAAGAAGTTTGTATTGATTAACAATTTAAAGAGAAAGTCTAAATATCATAAATATCATATGATTATGATGCCTCTAAAAACTAGAATGAACTGTTTTTTGAACAGATCCACTGAAAAATATGATGCAGCAAGGACTTTGAATGAAGTTCAAAACTATCATGGATGTTAATATGAACTATACACAATGGTCTTGATTTTGATGTAATTGTCTCCTCTTTTAAAACAACTTCAGCTGCGGTCCATGTGGAAACAAAAATTAAACATTTCACTTGGAATAACAATACTGTGGGTTACCTCATGTGCAGGAACTGGGGGATTTGACCCCAGGCCATCTTTCTCAGCTGCTGCAGATTCCAGGACTTGACCTTTCTGGAACAGCTTCTGTTGAACCTGCCCCCCATCTTCTCTACATGACTGATTTTCAACATCAGCAGGCTCCTCCTTGTGGTGTAAGAAAAACAAAAGAAACCAGTAATCAAAAGGCTCTAATCAAACCTGCTGAGGAGTAATTATAGTGCTTGAGATGAGAAAGTTATAAAGCCCATAATTATAGGTAGATTAGGAAAACCATAATTACACATCATAATTTACTATGAACAAGGTTATGGCAAAGGAAACCAATTACAAGAAGCAGTGCTGTAATTTTATTATAAATTTTTTAGAATAAATTGCAACTGTTGTGACCTAAGCTGTTCGTATTTTACTATTCTAAGCAGGGACCTTGAATTGTGTGCTCCTGGACAAAGTCTTGAATCCATTTTTTAAAGGTTTAGCTTTTTCCTGAGGACTTGTACTGTAGACAGTGTCTGTAGACACTCAGGAAGGACAGTCCCATGGGTAACCTGGAGATGTGCTGGGTTTAAGTTTCAGTATCTCACAGAGTTTGCTAAAACTGAAATTCTGAGCAGAGTCTGGCTCTATAACACCTCCCCTCTTCAGGGAGGGGATGACAGCAACAAGACCCCTGTCAACCTTTCCATCTCCAACAGGAACTTGTCCTCTTCCCACTCCTTATGGCTTCAGCTCCTAAACACTGCTCTGGGTGTCAAAATTCCCCTTGTAAATTCCCCTTGTACCAGGGTGCACCACACAGGGCACAGCATCTCAAATGCAGCCTCAACACATGCAAATCAAATATGTATATAAGAAATCTATATAAATGAAAGCAAGTCAAGCACACCAACAGTATTCAGGCAAAATGGTCAGATTTCACAAGATATTCAGGTGGCTTGGAATGCAATATCCCTTGGAATGATCCTTAGCTAACCACTAAAGGAAAAAAACTCCCTCTATACTAATTTTAAATGTACAGGAAAGAATAAAGCAAGTTACCACATATTAAGTATCACATCAGAAAAAGTAGCTCAGTGTAAACTTGAGGCTTTTCTTACTCATTTATTAGTAGTATCATTCCCACTGCAACTAAACTGGATACATGTACCCTCAAATTCTTCCCCTCTGGTGCAATCTCATGTCCAGTTACCTGTGCTGGAAGGGTTTTTTTCCTAGATTCATCACCTTCAATACCAACACCATCCTGGTATCTTCTCCCCAGTTCTGCTTCACCACCCAGAACTGCACTATCCAGAACATCCTCTTGGATCCTGTCAGGTTTATCCATATCTGGGTTCTCCTTATCAGTATCTCCCTGATTTGAAAAACACAAAATGTTTACAATCAGTAAAAATCACAGTACAAAATTTGCTAAGAAACTTCTCTACAATCTGTCTACTCTATCTAAAGTTTAGCTTAATGAATGAAGGAAAAGGCTGAGGTAACCCAAACCCAGAGAGCTGGAAGCACCTGCTTAGATCAGTTTGCCATATTGGCATCTTACCCACTCTGAAACAGTTTCAGGACAGGGTAAACAGGAATAAGTGCTCACATTATTTGTAATACAGTTATAAAAGTTTCTGATTAGACATATTTGGTAACTATTGATCTTGCACCTTCTCCAGAAATCCCAGTATGAACAGTTCCCACTGTAGTACTTTGACAGTCATCTCTCCCAGGTACTCTTATGGTGAGGTCAATGAGTACTCCAAATCATTCCCTCAGCCTTGCACACATTTACATTTTTACAAGTTATTTACAGCACCAATGTCCTGAGATCCCCTAAAAATCAGCAGTTCCAGGTTAGTGACCTCTCATTACCCACAGTGATGAAGCCTGTTGAATTCCCATCCCTGGAAGTGTGTAAGGCCAGGCTGGCTGGGGCTCGGGGCAACCTGGTCTAGTGGAAAGTGTCCCTGCCCATGGCAGGGGTTTGGAACCAGGTGAACTTTAACATCTTTTCCAACCCAAGCCATTTTGAGATGGATTTTATGAAATCACAGGTAGGTGGTGGATTTTGCATCATGGACAAAGTGCATCCAAGCCCTGGGGGTTTGCAGAGATCATCACTTTGATCTCTTGCACTCTTCACATGAGCAAGGGTGAGGGGATGATTTGGAGAAAATATAATTTATCATTCCTTTCACCAGATAAGGAAAACATGCCTCTATAAGGCAACAAATTTTAAGGAATTACATATAGATTTCTAATGAACACAGACAGACACACACACATATTGACATATTAAAACACATTTGTCAGGTACCTGAACAGCCTGCCCCAATCTGTCCTTGCTGTGATGGATGTCCTGTAATGGGCTGTCTGACAATGCACTGCTTTCCTCCAAAACTGGAGCATTCTGCCTCTCTTTCTCAAACATATTTCCATTTACATCTTGACCCTAAGAAAAATAATAGAAAAGAAAATCTCCTTGTGTTACCATGAGCATTGTATTTTAACATTGCATCTCTGAATAGTAAAAATTATTCTCTCTGAAAATAAACAGGACAAATACTGTGCTGCAGTTCTAAACAAGTCTCACTGGTTTAAGAGAAGCTCTCAAAACTCTTAGGCAGAGGTGCATCTGCAGTTTTTCCATCTCTCCACCTTCTCCCCATGTCTTGACCAATTAGTGTCTGACCACCTGCTCTCATTAGTGGCAAGAGAAAGTTACATTCATTTAAATGGAATTGTATTTAAATGGAAAACTGCTGTTTTAAATACATTATTGGCTTGTTACAGACTTGCTGTACCAAGTTATGAGAGTTCCTGCCATTTCTTTTCTTCTACAGGAAGCTTAATATCAGTGAAATTAAGGATGTGATGCACAAAAGACATTTGAGATGTCTCTTTAGCCAGCTTTCCACTGTTGTTACTGTCAATAAATAAACTCACATCACTCATTTCCAAAGGCTCCTTCAGCTCCACTGCTCTGGGGGTCTCCTCTGCAGAGACTGGAGTATCAGAAGTGATCTGTGTCTCTCTCTTCAGCATTGTATCTGCCTTATCTTCCCTTTGTATTTCATTACCAAGCTCATCTTTTAACTCAAGGGCTTCACTGAAAATGTTTTCCTTCTTTTGCTTGACATTTTCAAGTCTTTCTTCCAGACTTTTGTGTTCACTCTGAAGTGTTTCAATCTCATCCTTAATAAACTCCTGTTCTGGTGAAGAGGTGTTTTGTTTAACAGTTTCTGTTAAAACCAGACTTTTCTTTACAGTGTCTTCACATCGGCTAAGAGGTCCCTGTTGTTCCTTTAAACGTGAAAAAAACATTTTATTTGAAAAGCATCTTCACTCAATATACCTAATGTTAAGATCTAAAGTCAACATCTAAAATCATAAACACTTGTTTCGAACAACAAACTGTCTTGAAAGGTACATGCAGACCTATTTGCTGCAGAAAGTCAATTACTAAACCAATAATCTCATCATCCATTTTTATGCACAGAGAACACCTGAAGCTAAAAACATTACAAGTGATAAAATAATCCAATAGCACACTGGGTGGTACATGATGATCCTTCCAAGTTCTGAAAAGGTAGTTCCCCCCTCACCCTCTTTCCTATTCCTTTTTCCTTCTTAGACATATAGACAGTTCTGAAGGACAGGGAATTGCAGGGAATCCACATCTAAGCTATGATTTCAGCTTATAGGAGCTCTGTATGTTCACAGCCACAACAGTGATTTCCATTCTGCCAAAGAGCAAAAGAATGTCTACTTATGCATGAAGGACTCTTCTTAAAAATGGATTTGGCTGACTTTTTAAAAAAAAAATCTTCTCACTGGCTAAATTAAAGACATTTACTAATACCAAATTTAATAATCTCTTTCCTCATTATGCCCTGAGAGGAAAAAAGTAAAAAACCTAACCAACCAAACTGAAGAATTCTGCATGCTTGAGCTAGGACAACTCCTCCTGAATTTTCAGTTCAGCCAATGGTAAAGGTCTCCCCAGTTCATTAAGAGTGGTTTGCATCCTACAATTATCTCAGTAAAGAAATATGACATACTTTTTATTTTAGAAAGCTTTCAAAGCTTTTTGACACCATGAGCAGTTCTCTTTTACAAATGTGATGATCTCCATGATGCAGAAACTGCAACAAACCTGTGATTTTAACTGATTTTGCTCAGCTGATGGTTGTTCCATTGCTGGACCATCACACTCATCAAGCTTTTCAGAGACAGTTTTCAGCTCAGTGCTCAGGCCTGTTACCATATCCTGAACCTCCTGGTGCTTTTGAACAGGACTTTCCAGTGTCTGCATGATGCTCTAGAAACCAAGGAGTTTCTAGGATTAGTCCACCATTATCTCAAACAATCATCCACAGACAGTTACAGCTTTCCCAGGACCTCATCAGCACAACAAATTTGTTTCCCATAAAGTATTTTAAATATAATTCATAAATTTTTTAGGACTAGCAGGAAGCGGAAGGCTTGGCATTTCATAGATATGTACCTGTAAAATGGATGTTTTTTTCTTAAAATGCATGAAACATTAGAGACAGAATGCAACACAGGGTACAGATGCAATTTGCACTACACATTAGGTGAAACCAAAAACAAGCAAGATGCTGGAAAAGTATCTTTTGGATGTTTTCCAAATTCATCCTTCCAAAAGAAAGAAAACCCACTGTGGCCTGATGAATGTAAGAGCAAATGCTTTGTATTATAGTATCCAAATCTGTTTATACAGTACAAAATGTTCTTCACACTTACTTTCATCTCATTTGTTTCAGTATTTATCCCTCAGAGAGAGAAAGGGGGAGATACTCGCTGCCCTTTTTCAGAGAAACTTCCTCCACTCCCAGCTTTACCCACAACCTTCCCACCTGAATGGCACCACAGTTAAACAGTGAAAACTGCAACCAACAGGAAAGGAAAGAGAGTGAGGTCCTAACCTGGAGCTGGCTGAGCAGATTTTCATGTTGGTGCTTTAATTCTGACCATTCTGCCTCTGTGAAGCAGGGATCAACAGCGTGGCCCTGGAGATGCTCTTTCTGACTTTTCAATTTACTAAATTGGGAGGTCAAAGCTTCTGTTTTCTGCAGGAGGTCAGCATAGTTTGCCAGCTGAGCTTGTTTTTCCTCCAAACCAGGCTGAAGGGCAAAAATCTCCTGTTGCTGTTTCTCCAGTTCCATTAGAGCCTGTTTCAGATCTTCCTTGCTTTGCTCATATTGCTCCCTGTTGCACTGAAGTTGCTCTTGAGGGCTAAGAAAAAAAATGCTGTGTTTAACAGTGTTAAAAAAACAAATGTATTGATTACCTGGAAAATGTCCAAGTGTGAACAAGTTAACCATTAGAATGAACTTGAGTATAACTGAATACTTTTTTCTCCAGATTTTAAATTACTGATCAGACTGGAATTTTCAGGGTGATGTAAAACACTGAAGTTATTGCAGATGAACTTGACTTAAATACAGGACGAATGAGTAACCCTCTTAAACCTGAACCCATAAACCCACAGTTTCTAGTTTCTGAGGTGTGATGCTCAAGCTCTGCAATATGGGTATGAGTCTGCTTTCCTTGACTTCCCATGGCAGCCTCCTGAAAGGGAATGTTCTGTAGAAGACACACATCACATTTAGTTGGGTGGGGGAGTGTTTCAGAGATACAGACAACAAAACCAGCATTTACAATATGGTGTATGTTATTACAATCCAGTGACTACTTTCCTGACCTTTACATTGGATTTCTCTTTGTGTGCTTTGTAAGCATGCATGCTGATCTGCTGCAAGTGAACAGGTTGCATCTGTCCACAGGAAGTATACAATGAGACAGAAGTAACATTTGTATGTTCACATTTAGTGATGGAGCTCAGATATCTTCCAGATGGGACTTAAATGCCAACATTTGAAAATATGATCCCACACAAACAAATCCAAATAAATAGTCTGGATATAGTTCTGTAAAGTACAGCAGGATAATTGGGGAGAAAAGCAAAGCTTCACTGTTTTGGGTTCTGCCCCTCAAGATTCATACTTTTGGGCAAATAAACAAAGCACAGCCTCGTATATGTGAACTGCTCTTGCATCCAGTTCCCTGTTCCAGCTCCTTCTCACTGCTGCTCCTGTGGTGCACCTGCTGCTGAAAAGCCTGACCCTGTAAGGTCCTGAGGATCTCTTCAGACATGCAGAGCAATCCTCTCCTGTTTTTAACACCATGAAGAGGATGCTCTGCATTCTGCTCTGCTGGATCCAACACAGCCAATGCTCCATCTTCCTGAGGGCCTCTTGTGCTGTTTTTACTGAGAGCTCAATAATAACAGGAGGAAACAGAAGATTCTCTGGCTATTCATGGCCACACCAGAAAGTATCTCTGGCTATTCCCCACTTGACCATTCAGGACAAGCTGTGACCTGCCCCTCCACAACTCTGCAGAAATACAACTGTTTCTGTGGGTAACTTGTTCTGCTCCCAAAGAACAGAAAATTAAGAAGAGAAAAAAGTCAGTATAGTAGTAAGTGACTTTCACTGTCTCTTGGCAAGTTCCACATTACCTGGTACATTCAGTGGCCAGCTGACAGATGTTTTCCCACTTTTTCTGGAGCTCAGAAATAGTCTGCTGAACCTCTGGCTTCTTACTTTTCTCATTTCTCAGCATAGTTTCCCCTAGAGCCACCATGCTCTGTATTTTGGCTTCACCTTCATCTCTAAGACTTGTGATTTCCTGTATTAAACAAGAAGCAGAAGTAGTGCATATACAATTTTTGGTTACAAAATAAAACATATTACCATATTTTTTTTCATATTTTTCACACTGCTGTTCAAGACAACAGAAGTCTTCTTCTAATATATTACATAGCTGACACATAAACAGATAGATCATCTAATTTTCAATGTCTGGGACAATTAAGCTGATTTACTAATTGTTCTCTACAAAGAAGACCCATATTGTGGTGACAAAAATGCTCAAATGACAAAGCTACAGGCTATGAGCAGTGACAGTATCTTTCAGGAGATACTGACTCATCAAGCATTAGCTTGAGGTGGAAGGTGAAAAAGGAATGTATTTAACACAATACCTTTATCTGATTAATCCTTTCATCTGATGGCAACTCACTTCCTTGTGAACTCATTTTATTAAGAGCCTCCTCAAGCTTTTTGATCCAGCAAGAAACATCCTGGGCAAGCTCTTCAAAATTTTGTCCTTCCATTGGAAGTCTCTCAGTATTCCCTGCCATTTCACTGACACGTGTTATCAGTGCATGGTACCTGCTAATCAGATTATTGGCTTCTGAAAGGGTTTCATATTCTGTCAGCCCAGCCTCCCTCAAGGAATTTGATAGCTGAGCCAGGGAGTCAAATGGTTTCCTGAAAAAGAAAAAAAAGAAAACCCAATTAATGAACATCTATAATGAACATCTATTTGTTGTAACACCATGGAACAATCTTGTTTAGAAGACAGTTCTTAGAAAGAGACCAAAAAACCCAATACCTCTGCATTAATAGTGTTTTATAGACATTTTCAAGTTCTGTATCATCTTTATTGATCTCTTTTACTTTTTCCTCCTGAGCAGAGAGCCATTCTTCCAAGGCCATGATGCTTTCTTCAAGGCTAAAGGAGGAATAAATAGAGACTCAGGTCAAAATAAGAGGCACCACATGGCTAAAACCTGCTTGCAGCAGTGTTTTGCTGAAAAAATAACAAATATACTGTCTGATCAAGCAAAATTTTAAACATAAGCCTAATTTTAACTATCTCTGTTCATGTCACTGAAATTGTCCATAGTTTCCATACAGGTTCTGCTATGAAATTGAAGAAACAACCCACATGGAACATACAACAAAACATACAATCAAAAATTTGATTAAAACACTTTTGTAAAAAGAAGGGTTGCTTGCCATTCCCTATGGCTGTTTAATAATGAATCATTTGATACCATTTGTGATTAAAATGTCAGACACAAGATTAGTTCCCTACCCACTGAGCTGTTGGAGAGAGGCACCAAGCTCCTTTTCCCGTTTCTGACATTTGGAGATCAACCTCTGCAGTTCTGCCTCTTGGTCTCTCACACGGCTGTTGAGGTGGTTAATGCTTGCTTTGGGCAAGTAAGGCTTCACTTTATTCAATAAAGCTTTCACCTCTTGGATGTCTCTATCCCTGCCTTCAGATGTTAGGAAATGCTGAAAAAGAAAACACAAGCACAAGATGCATTTGTCAAATTTGCTGTAGTGTAGCAGATATTTATGTTACAAGAGCTTTTCAGCTCCAGTTATCTCCAGCAGTATTTTTTTCCCAGCAATTTTAGTTCCTGAAAAGGATTTTATGTTAATTCACAGTTTGCTGACTATTGAACATGTAAGTGGAAACGTTGCTGTTTGAAAAATAAGGAGAAAGTGGAATTGATGACTCGTTTTCTCTACAGTACTGGTACACACAGAAACAGGCAAGCAGCACCCAAATCTAGCACTGACATCACTCTATCTCCTGCTGCTGCTTAACTGTGATTGCTTCTTGCAGATGTTGTGGCTTTTCCATCTGTTTTCTGTTCATTCTGTCTGATTTAGAGAGAAAATCTTGCTGCAACAAATTAAATGTGAATTTTTTCACATGTGAGTCTACTGGGGGTCAGAATTTCATGCTACTCTCTACATATTTGACTTTCTACAAGTCCTTGGTGAAGGGCCACTGATTTTCTTCAACGACTGTCCTGTCTCTCACTTGTCCAAGTTGTCTCAATCTGAACACTGACACTTCATTCAATTAGGTTTTATTTTAATTGCCCTTTTTTTCCTAATGCTTTAAGTTACACAAGATGTTCTTTCAGTCTCCAGTTAAAAAAAAAACAATGCAGTTGAATTCAGTCCCAAGAAGAGTCTCAAGGGTAAAAAGAGCAACACTTCAAGAACAATCAGCTTTAGAAATTACAGTATTTTAATACTTTACCTTTAGCCTCTGTAGCCTTTCTTCCAGTATGGGTTTTGTTTCTGAGGGCTCAAAGCAGTCTTTCAGAGACAGCTGAGTGCTGCTGAACCAGTCATTAAAATTCTTGCACTGACCTGAAAAAAAAGGTACATTCTAATTTTTTTCATTAATTGCAATCTGTAAAAGAAAATCCTGTTTAACATGAACATTTCAGACAATTTACAATTTCATTTATCAGTGCTACTGTCAAAGGTTGCTTTTTACCACAGAACATGTGACTGAAAATGCTCTTATGTTTGGTTTTTTTTTTTTTTTTAGCTATCATTAGCTGACAATCAACACACCTGTTCCCCAGGAACAGACAAGTTTGTTAGACACAGCAGTTTGGGTAAACAAGACCTGGAATAGCCTGGTGGAAACTTTTCCCATTTTCACACAAATTAATACTATTTAAAAAAACATATGAGGACATGAGACTATCTTTGGGCCAAATTCCCCACCTGCATAAACGTGTGTCTGCTTAAAGCAAAGAATTATAACACCACTTATTCTTGTAACTAATTTTAAATAAAAAATCACTGGAAAAATTAAAACACTGGATTTCTGTATTTTTAAATTAAATACTCTGACATCTGTTCCTGAATTATACTTTACACTTCTTTTATCTAAATTTTTTTAGCACAAAAATAAGAAACCAAATACTTTGATTCAGACTGCGTGGTTTGCTGGGATCAAAATCCATTGTTCTGCAAATCTTTACCTTGTTCACAATCCTGAGGCAGTTTGGGATAACAAAGCAGTTTCAGACACCTAACCAATTAATTGTATATTTAACCTTTAAGTCATTGTGGTGATCAGTGCAAACCTGTGAAGGTAAATAATTTAAATGCGTTCACTTACGATTCAAAACACCCATAAAGTGATCTTGAAGCACATGTTTCTTGTTATTAAATAAATCAGTGACACATTTAAGCTGCTTATTTAATTCATCCACATCAGGACAATCTGTCTCTTCCTGGAGTAATGCCACAAGGTGTTCTTGTTGCAGAATTTTCTGGTGTATCTCCTAAGGTTAAAAGGAGAAGTTTTCAAAAGTAAGTTTAGAAGGCCAAGCAGAAGTTCACTTTACAGAGCTGCTTTAGTACAAACTAGAGTTTTGCAAAAGGGTTCAGCCCTGCCTGTGTGTCAAAATAATTTCTTAACTTATGCTGGCATTAACAAGGCCATCAGTGGGGAGGTATAAGCACTAAGCTCTCCTTGAGCAGTGTGTATACACCTGTATGCACCCATAACCCCAGACAACAGATATGTGAATAGTGCTATTGTATGTTCCAGAGCATATAATACTTACAAACTATAATGCTTCAGCTGCCATAGGCATTATTCACCCCCTAAATTCCTTATTCTGTGTGTCTGAAATGTAGCTTAGTGGGAGCTAGAGAATTAATTAAAAACTCTCATCTTTCCTCCAGTGGCTGTGATTTTGCTGCCCCAAACACTAGAGCTCTGATACCCACAATGAAAATAATCCACTCACTGCTCCACAGCAGGTTTAAATCTTGCCAGCCTAAGCCTTCAAGCTAGAGTTTCAGCAAATATTTAGCTGAAATTGTCTACTGGGATCTCTCCTTGCAGTCAGGCTCAGGTAGCACAAAGGCATTCTCTGTATATTACCCATTTTTGGCAAACAGACAACCCAAACACGCACTACATTTGAAGACATCCTGGGTGGCAATACTGCTGTTGTGCCTAGGATTAACCATTCCCAATAGCTGCAAGGGTTAAATATATCTGATAATTCCAGTGAAAAAGAGTCTTTTCTTCCATGTTTCTGGCAACTTAAGGAAATATTCAAGCCAGCCTCTTCACTTGAATTATTCCAGCAGTCTACAATTTACACAGGATGAACACTTACGAACACTTGACCAAGAGAGAAATTATGAACAAATGTATAAAATACACACAATCTGTGGCATGCTACCTCTAATTTAGTAAAGATCTCTAAGGTGTCTGAAGGAGATAAAGCTTTGAGGAGCGATTCAGTCATTCCAATCTGTGTCTTGGCCAGATCAAGGTCTCCTTTCAGCTCTGCTGTATTCACGGTGAGTTCACTGGTCCCTCGCTTGGCTGACAAGAGCTCTTTTATTAGCTCCATTTTTTGCACAACAGATGATCTGATGACCTTAAAATTGAAAATAAATATACATCAATTATACTGGATTGATTTCCCAGAATATTACAAAAATCTATGATAGACATAAAAAGAAATTAAGTGATCTGAAGTCCAGACCTTTCAATTACAGTTTGTTTCAATTTGTTTCCCTTCCACTCTAGAAATTGAAAAACATTAAAAGTTCTGCTTTTCTGAGGAGGGGTGATCTCAGTTCATCTTTATTAGCACTTTTACCCATGCTGTTTTATTTGTCAATCTTTCCAGTGCCTACTCTGAGCTGGATAAGGGCCTTACAGCCACAGGTGCCATGAAAAAGAGGGCTGCAGCTCTCTCTGTAACACACCTCCCTGAAGTGATTCCACTGGGGGAAATTCCCCACAATGACCCAAAAAAAGGCCAGCAGAGAGGCTGGGAGCTCTGGCTCGAGACTTCACTAAGGAGCAACAGGTCCTGAACCTCATCCTTGACCTGCCCAAGGCAGCAGCCAGGTGGGATCACATGGTGGAACACCAGGGACTCAGGGTGCCCTCGAGGAGCACAGCACACACAGCACAAGGTTGCTGAGTCCTTCCCTAAGCTCCTTAGATCACTTTACCCAGTGAAACTCCTCTGAGCTCACTGCCTGCTGAGGATAAACACAGAAATAGCTAAACAGGGTCAAGCTCAAGGTGCATCTGACACACACTGTGAGAGGGTGATTACAGAACTGCTACAGGAGCAAGGGACACAGTCTTAAACAAGAATTTATTCTTTGCTGTGTGAAGCTAACACAGAAAGATGAAGATTTCCTTGTGATACTTCAAAGGAAAACACAACAGTAAACATCACTCTCTGCAAGAAACTCCACATTACCAGGCTATATTAAGCCATGTCCAGGCAAAGGTAGAGTTCAAAATTGACAGTCAGTAAAGCTGAGTTCCTAAGATCCCCAAAGGGGTGATGAGGTCCATTGTGCCCTGCTGTTGATCAGCAGCCAAACACAATGTATCATTGATATCAGCCTCTTTGGGCAGGCCCAAGGGCCTAAAAAGGCACAGAAGTGAAAAAGACCTTTGTGTTTAAAATGACAGGTTTGGTTCTAACAACCTCTAACAATCTGAGAGATAGAACAAATGAAACACCACTGCCCACTGGCAACAAAATGCCTCCAACTCTGCTTGAGTAGATATTAAAACCACTAACTGCTTGTGGCAAAGGCAATACCAGAAGCAGGGCTGCAGTAAGGAGTACTGGTGTATCAGCTGTAAAAGCTTCTCTGTACCTGTAGCTCCAATGGAGCTTCATTGCTATTCAGAAGTTCTTCTATCTCAGCCACTGTGTTGTCAAATTGTTGGAGTTTCTGCTCTTGGACTCGTAGGCATGCCTAAGGGTGGAAAAAATACATTGGTGACTGTGCTTCCCTCCAAATTAAATCTCCATGTTTATGTTAGAAGACTATATTTAAATATTCTGATTATGCATTTTGGCATAGAGAGGTGTCACAATTTGTTCATTTCCTGATTTTCATTTCAGCAATTAAGCATTTTTTGCATTCGAGTCAGTAACATCCTGTTTTTCAGGCAAAGCAGCTGATAAGGCAAATCTAGCATATATTTAAGAATCTTAATTATTTTGCTTCAAGTAAATTTGCAAGAAAATAATTTTAATTTTGCATTTATGTCTTGCTGCTTCTACTAAAAGGGATATTCTCAGATGTCACAGACTTTGAGTCAAGAATTGGCACGTGCTGGCACGTGCTTTGGTATGGAAGTGATAAAATACAACACATGCTGTAAGCACTTTTTAAATGTAAATCCTTTGCGTGTGAAAAGAGCTGCACTGATTTGAATGTATTTTGGAACAAGTCAGTAATGTGAAGGTAAAATGCCAGCTTCAACTTGTGATAATGACATTGTTTCATATTCCCAAATCGATATTCCAAGCTCCCTGAGGACAAAGCCTTCCTTTTGTAGTCTCTGTAAAAGCAATCATCAAAACCCATTCATGTGCTGCAGCCCTTAAACGAGTTTGCATTTGCATACAGGCTACAGGGGAAAGCAGAACTTCTCTCACATTATTTATACTGAAATTATCCTTAAATATACAGTCCAATAATTCACTGCTCTGTTCTTTTGTGACAGGCTCCCTGAAAACACATGCACCAGTGCTCTGCTGGGTGTTTACAAAGGACCCCGGGTTTCAACCCTGTGTAATGTGATACACATTGTAACAGTTGGGGGTCTTTTTAGAATTAACATAAATGCAGAGATGTTTCAGGATCAACCAAAAAAGAGCAATAATAAAGTGATAAATGAACCTGGTGCCCTCTGCACTTGGAACCGTTTTACAAAAATTCTAATGCATTGGGTTCAGTTTTCTCTCCTTCTATTCCTCTTTACAATAGCTGCTCATGGGAACACGGTTTCTGTGTCTCTTGCCTTCTTCTCCCTCCTCTTTTGAGATTTATCTCTCACAAGGAAGCAGCAGAATAACCTTAATGTAGCCACCTCCAGCATAGCCCCTCCTAAGGAGGAGCAGAGTCACACGGGGAGCACAGTCACATCACACCAGACTTGAGCAGTTTCCAGGTAACAAAATGGCCCTCCAGATGCATTTTCCAGCTGGTGCATTTTTACTGGAGACTCCAGGGACTCAAACTACTCCAGGAAAATTCTGACAATACAGTGGTAGAGACAACAATGATGTGACAAAATATCCACTGCTGCACAGTGGATATGCCACTGTTTCCTAGTGAAGATCCATACACAAAGAGCACCTTGGTTTTTCACTGCTCTGCAAATTAAAATAAATGAGCAGTGCTAACAGTAGGAGGAAAGCTGCAAACAACCATAATAAAAACCAGGCCATTTGTAGCTTGTAAACAGTGAAGAAAAACTGCCTGCAAATTTTCAAACAAGAGGATATGTGATGTATTTATGTCTCAATCACTCTCAAGCAGGAAATTATTTTTGCTTAGCAGACACTGTTTATGACCACAACAAAGCAGCACAGCTGGTCCACTGTGGCCCTAAAGTTAGAAATTAAAATGTTCACCCCGTACACGAAGCTTTCAATGGCACAGACCTGGTGCATGTGTTTTTACACCCAGCTGTACCCTGATACTGAGAATTAATGTTATAATCTGTGCCAAAGGGGCACAGGTAGCCCAGGCTCTGATGCAGCCTGCCCATGTACAGTTCCTGGAGATGCTCAGCACCCACACACTCTCTGTGGAGGCTGCAAGAAGTTAACGAGGAACACACTGGGACAGGGGAAAATAAACCACCTCTGAAACCTCTCCTTGAGCTGTGCCTTGCCCAGCTGTCCTACACCTTCACTGACAGGCCACTTCTACCTGGAAAACTAATCATTAGCCCATACACACTCTTTTCTTTCTTCTCTGTGCACTGCTGTATTCCAGGCTACAGCCTTACAAGCCTTCTCTTTGCTCCACATTTGTACAGCACAACACAGCATTTGCGGTGTTGCATTGATTGAAAACCAATTACAACACATATACATTATCTGTGCATTAGATTCCAAGATCTGCTTCCCCAATTAAATGCAACATCCTTAGTGAAACCACCCGTGCAGATACAACTGCAAATGTTACAACTTCCTCTGCTGGCATTTCTATGCAATGGGCATGTTTATAGCCCAAAGACCAAATAAATATAGTATAAAGGAAAGGTAAAAAATTACCTTCAGCTGAGTGAGGTCCTCCTCAGTCAGGCAATGATCTTCTGCATTCTTGAGCTCTGCATTTGCCCAATCGTCGATTGTGCCAGATAAGGCCAGGAGTTTGTCCCACAAAGCCTGAGCTCTTCCCAAATTATCACAGTAGTTTTCGGTCTTTTCATTGATCTACCATTAGATTGATAGACAGAAGACACACAGAGATTTCAAAAAATGTTGAGTTATATTCTAAAAGCAAAAGCAACACAATAAAACAGAGCGAGATGAAAGCACCCACGAAAACAAGAGCGGCAAAGGGGAAAAAAAAATCTCGTGTCTTCACAGTAAACTGGTCATGGAGAAGATATTTAAATCCCTGCCACACATGTCACCAAACATACCAATCACAACAGCAGCTTGCCAGTTTTAAGGCAGGTTTAGGAAGGAGCCTTGCTCATTAATGTTTATCTACTCCCAGTAAATACCATTTAATCTCAGTATTGATGCACTGCTTAGATCGACAGTGGCGAACATTTCTCACCAAAAGCACCAGTAATGTAATTTTCCAGACTGTCTCCAAAGTCTAAATCCATAGAAGTTGTTATGGAAGTTTGTTACAGATTCATGCAGAAAGCAAAAATATTGCCTTTCTGCATTTTCTAGAATTATTTACTGCCAAGGAGTACTGACAATACAAACTACCTGAGAGATCAGAAATGTTACATCCATAGATACTCAGCAAGCTTTGCTCTGGTAAACACTTGGATTTATCTCTTAAGAATCTCTGCCATGTTGCACATGTATTTATTCAAAATATTACACCCGCGTCAGAATCAATTACTATAATGCATAACAGATAAGACCACCCTGATAATTTACTTTTTACATACATCCAGCCATCTGTCCACAATAATGTTAGCCTCATTCTCGAACGGAGGCTCCTCAAAGCTTCTCATTTTATTCAGCTGGAATTGCAGGTTTTTGCAGATCTGATTTATTCTGTCCACATCTTCAGAGTGATCATTAAATTCCTCTTTTGCCTCTTCAAGCTATGAAAAAGACCAAATGGATATTTGTGAGCATATTTGCTTATGATTGTTTATTCAGCAAAATATTTTTAACTGATTTGCTGTTTTGTTTTGAGGTTTTTTCTGCTTAGAGAAACAACAGCATTACATAAAAAGATCTGTTTTATACAATATGATAAGACTAGGAATGCATCCCGTGTTGTTATATCCCTGCTATGCTGACAGAAATATTTCCCTGTTAGAAATCCATACCATTCTGTTATTGACTGCAGAACAGCTGAGTGGGAATATGGATAATTTATTTCTACGAGAGCCAAAACCACAGTTTGCTTTTAAATTCTTAAGTGCCAGATCCAAGGGGACCATACATCCACATGCAGAACCTTGATTACAGAGATATACAATGCACAGTGTGATAATCAGCTGAAACACTATTACAGCTCTAAAACATAACCTGCATTTGATCCCCAGGTTTTGAACCACTTCCAAAAAAAAAAAAAGCTTAGATTCTACTTAAACACAGACACTGTCAAATATGTCACTGCCAGAAACTGAAACGTCTCCTTCTCCTACTTTCTGTTTAAACACCAAGCTGCTTCTTTGTGTTTAATTGGAATGTCAGTGTTTACAAACAACATGGAAGCTTCCTGGAAAAAGAAACACTGACCTCTAGTGCTAGGCACTTTGATGTTAACAGCTCTCATTTCCCACAGACATCCTGGGAAATGGCATCTTCTCACACTGAGCTCACGGGAGGGATGGCAGAGCTGCTCTCACAAACCAGAGGACCTTCCCTGCTATTATTTTGTATATTTCTATATAACAAATCATCAGCACTCAAGGACGTGCCTGTACTGTGCCACAGCAATTTCAGACCCCAGCTCTGGGAGAGGAGGGAGGGCTGTTCCCAGAGAGGGGTCTCCATACAAGCAGGGGCTGGGATATGCAGGCAGTGCCCCCCTTGCAGCAGGAATCCAGCTGATACCAGGTGCCCCAAGTCTCACTGGTGGGACCAAGGAGGGACCCTGCCTCAGCTAAAGGGGTCTGGCATAAACAGACACCATCCCACTGCTTGAGGAAAACACCACTTACATTCCTTCTTTAATTTATCCAGCCCAGGCACTGCCTGAGAGCAAACAGTCCTGAATGCTATGTGTGATGCCTCAACAGAAAACCTAAAAACAGGATCTGAAAAATCAGTTACATAACCCAGGATATGTAAAACCTGTGCAGTAAAATGGTCATGATGGAGAGACTGCTGTTCACTAATCTGATAACCATGGACAACTATACCCAATAGCTGTATTCAATTATCCTAGAAGCAGGCTGTCATATTTCTGACTGAAAAGGTGGAAAACTTTAAACTAAATGAAGGGGTGTCCAGCAGTACCTGCTCATTCAGTATGAGTAGCTCATCAAGTAATGTAAAAGCTACTGCAAATGTTTAACTGCTGTCACAGATAGCTTGGAGCAAAAGGAGAGGACCTAATCTCATCTTCATACTTGATCCTAGCTCTTCCATGGGGTTAGGTTTTGATTTTTTAGTCATTTTCCATTAACAAGACTTTGATTCACTGTGAAAAAACTACTTTTAAATCTACTTAAAACAAAAATATGGAGTCTCTAAATGTATTTTGGAAGCCAAAGTGAAAGCAAGGCCTTCATATCTGCCTTGAAGGCTGATGGTACATGGGCAACCCTGCATCTGAATGCTCCCAGGAAAGGCTTTTCTTTCCTTTCCATTAAGTTCTTGTTACTCACCTTTGCTATTAGTCTGTTCAAATTCTCCTTCCCCATGTAAGAAGTTTGCTGGGAAAGCACAATCTCCTGTTTCTGGATGATGCTGGTCAGACTCGTTTTGCAGCTTTGATACTGCTTCAGGAGCTCCAGAACCCTTGCACACTGCTCCTGGCTATTAAAAAGAGATGTATTATTTATGGGCTAAGCATAAAACTGCAGCCTCAACCTCCTGTCTGCTTCTTTCTCCTATATTCACACACGTGGGGAGTTTGACAACTGTATTTGGATGAGAGAAAAGGAGGGATGAACTCTACCAGTCTTAAATCCTGCAATAATGTGTGATACCTGTACAGTATCCAGTTAGTTTTTGGAATCAGAAATGCCCTTCACCATCATATATCTCTGATCCACATTTAACTGTGATAAGCAGCTGTGTTCATATGATCCTCTCCACCAGAAAGGTGAGCTCTGTCACCAGTAAACTGAAATACCATGTGCAGCAATCTCACAGCAGCTTGGATGGTGGACATCAGCCCATCCTTCACAGGTTTTACTCCCACCTGTGCAAGCCATGAGAATTAACTAGAACTGTGCCAGTCCATGCAAAGCCTCTGGGCATCTTCAAAAACCCTATCTGAAGCACAGATGCCCTGAGCAATCAACCACAACCTTTCCCAGCCCCACTCTCACAGAGTTATCAAGCTAAGCCCCTTTTATTTTGCTGCATAAGAGACTGTTTTCCCAGCCGTCCTTCTCTATTTGTTTCAGTTTGTCTTTTCTGTTTCCATGTGCTGGCAGAAAATTCACAGCAAATATAGAAGACCCAGCATTCCCAGCAGCAGCCAGGTTTTTCTTCTGGATGTCAGTTAAGTCCAATACATCATTGGATACTTGCTAAATGATGGGACAGTGATGTTTTAAAAAGATGCAAAATTCATGAGCTTTGGCTGCAAATTTCCATGTGCAATTCTTGGTTTAATGAGTTTATGTCATCACAATGCTAACATCTGCCACTGTACCTTTAAGGTATGGTGTAGGGCTTTTTTTTTTTCTGTTTGATTTCACAAGCAAACTTCTTACTTGAACAACACTACTTTAAAATGCAATTTTCTTCCTTACCATTCAGCAAGCAATAGCTTTGTATCCTCCCATAACCTCTCTGTAACTCTGCACTGCTCATTTGCTTCTTCTGCTTTCTCCTCATTGATCTGTGGGAGCTTATTAGCAATTTCTTGCATAGGTTTCATTTCAGCAGCAGCACGATCCAATTCCTTTTCCAATTCTGTTAATGATTTTATCCTTTATTAGGAAAAAATGAAATACAGCCTTATATTAAAGTAAGCCTTTGATTTGGTTCACAATGTAATTATTAAGTTCCCCAGAAATTCATCCTGAGTTCCACATACTGTATTAAACGACAACATAAAAAGTTTAATTTCATCTTCTATTCCTGTAATCTGACACAGGCCCTCAAATGAGTTATGCTGACTGTGAGAAAATAATCCAAATTCTGAAGAGCAGTTGGGTCTGTATGAACACAGTGAAATTAATTTGTTTTAAAAGGCAAGTGCAGTCTGTCCATCTTACACTGCAGTGTTGCAGATCAACTGCATCAGAGCCCAGCAAGGTGACCAAAGGTTTGACAGTTTTCTTACTGAAAACTAACATCACAATAAGCAATCTCCAATTTTTTCTTCCTCAGTGCTGCTTAAAACACACATATATATATGAGTTTGAAAGAAAACAAAACAGAGAAAGCCTCCTTTTTTAGGATGTGATGGAACAAATAAAACAAACTCGCTGTCAATGTTCCACGGGTACTTCAAATTTCAGTGCTCTCCTGCAGAGAGGACTCTACTGAAATTATGAAATTAAAAGAGCTTTAAAAAATAATTCACCTTTTTTGAATAGCTGGAACTGTTGGATCCTTCAAGCCTATTTTGTCAATTCTGTCACGTAGATCCTGAATGTTTTTAAGGAGTTCACTGTTTTTTCTGGAAAAAATCTTGTATAAGTCTTCTTCTGTAAGCACCTGCTCACTTGAGGGACCATAAATCACATTTGGCTCTTTAGATAAAGCCAAAACAAGTTTTCCACAGCAAGTCTTTCTCCCACATTCAGCATCTTCCAAACAGATATTAACAGACTTCAGGCATTCATCCAAACGTTTAGCCTCCTCTTCCATATGAGCAACTTCTTGTGTAGCCTCTCTCAAAGCTCTTCCCTGTATTTCAGCTTGATCTGGGGGACATTTGATGGAAGACTGCATCTTCCTCAGGGAGGCCATAAAAGCTTCCAGATCTTTAATGACTGCCTCACGGGTCTGCATTTTGTGTCTCCTTTCTTCAAGCTGGTTTTGATAGTAAATCATAATTTTGCTTATAGCTTGAATATCTATTGGATTTAATTGATCCCTTGCTGAACTGTCTAGGTGTTCCAATTGTTTGCACTCTTCAATCTGATTTAATATGGATCTCTGCAGTGCCTGAAATTTAGGGAATGACCAGAAGTGTTAGCTAGTGAAAGAAAACATATATCCTGCATTCAAGCTGAACCTATGACTGAAAACCAAATTATAATAGCAGTGAAAAAATATGCTAAACAGGGTGGTTAAGACAGAAAACCTATTCTGGATGTCACTGGAGGGAAGGAAAAAGAATAAAATAATAAAATAAAATGGTATTCCACACACAGGGAATTTGATCAGCACTACAGGCAGCTCAAGACTCCTTCCAGCAATCAGACAAGAAGGAGAGAGAGATGATGACAGTCCTGGGACTGAAAGCAGCAGGCTCTCACAGCAGGACATCAGTCAGAGCACAGGCAGGCACAGAGATATTTATTACTCTGCCATCTTTTCAGTTCTTTATGCTATACTTTTGGAGCAGACTTCCATGCATACAAAAATCTCCTGGTGCAGGCTGCAGGCTCTCTGGTTACAGCCCTCAAAGAGCAGCTGTGAAAACCCAGCTGTGCAGAGAGCTGGGAAAAACTTCTGGGTCCCTGCAGCCAAAACTGGTCAGACAGAGCACACATGCTCTCTGCCCTACAGCCTGAGAGACCTAAACCCTACTTCACTGGAGAGCCAAGGCCAGACAAATGCAAACTGTCAGTTCTGTGTAGCTGTCAGTGTGCTCAGCCCAAAGGGCAAGCCAAGAATAACAGAGTTCCCCCTGCCCAGTGGAGCAGGGCCTGGGCATCAGGTATTGATATTGATTCTGATTCCAAACCCATCCTGAGCTATGCTCAGATACTGCAGCAGCTATGACACAGGGTAGCTTGGCTGAGCTCATAAATTAATGGTACATTACATGCACAACTCCACATCAAAAGAAGATCCTAACCTACAAGAAAATGTTCACAACAATGGCTGTTACAGCAGAACCTACTGAGGACCCCTGGCTAGCTCTACAGGACCAATGGTGTTTAAAACACAGGGATTAAAATTCTGTTATAGATTTTAGAAAGTTTGGCAAGTCTTCTCAGCAGCCCCAACTTCCTGAGTGAAAATCCCATCAAGTTCTCTACTTCCTAGATACTAAAATCTATCCTTGCTAGGGTGTGGTCTCTGTATTTTCCCTTACCATCAGTTCACTACAAGCAAGGTCAGGGTTCATCAGATCAACCTTGTGGATGTACTTTCTCTTCAGCCAGTCATCTAACATTTGACAGAGAACAATGGACTGATTTTCTGTTGGAGAAACAATTTCTGCAGCAGCCCTTATAGAGTTCATTCTGCAAGAAAAGTAACAAAACATGAACTGGGAAAGCAAGCAAAAGACACTCCTCAATATTTTTAAGTACAAAAAGACACAAAAATAATGGAACTGTCTAACAGATCTAATCCTCCCCCTCCTGAGGTCAGATGAGTTTTTCTCTGATTAGAGAGAAAAGCAACATGAATCACTGTGAATTTAACCAAAAGATGCAAGGAAATAACAGCAATATATGGCAATATTGCACAGCTCAGTTACAAAGATCTGTTTCTGTTCTTCTTGGGGAGACTCACACTATCTTCCATACGTATATGAATAAAGAAAAATTAAGACCAGCTAATTTTTTTTGCAATGAAGAAAAGGTTTAAAATGTGCAGCTGTTTTCTGCAACACACACTATTCCCTTCACAACACACACAATTAGTTACAATTCCTTAGCTAATACCATAAAGTGTTATTTTATACCTGGTACTTAGCATATCCTGAAGTTCTTCCCATTCACCTTGTAGCTTGTTTCTTGCCTCAGAGAGAGTAGCCTGCTGCACTTCAGTCACCAGATTTTCTAAGGAAGATGAGATGTTTTCCAGTTGTGTCCAAGCAGAACTGATTTCATTGTCTAATAATACCTAGAAGACAAACAGTTCTAATGCATTAATATGATCTTGTATTTCTCAGTGCACAGTTCCTAAAACTACACTCATAAGAGTTTCTACAAAAACAGTGAAAACATCATCTGAAACTAAGACTATCTATTGCCTTATTTCCTTTTCAAGACCAAATTTTTAGCTGCATCCAAACTCCAGCAACTTTTTATGGTGACAATTTTTACCTCACATATATGCCTTGGCTACATTTTATTAAAGGTTCAGTAAATAATGGGACAGGCATTCTTACTACAAGAATGAAAATATCTCCACCTAGCTATGTTTAGAAGAAAAGCAAATGTCAAACTGAACCAAGTTCTGAGATTCTTGATAAGGCTTTATAGTCTTTCCAAGAAAGGCCGTGAAAAATTGCAGTCGTGAACTTTTCAACATCAACTGTGCCTTTTGTTGATGCCTTAAGGGTCTCACAAACCTAACCAAGTTACATGTCCTGGAACAGTTCCATTCTGCACAAACACCACTTGGTGGTTCAACTCTGATGACTCTTGCAGCCCTGGCCATCTCTGCTAACAAAAAAAGCTCCTTTCTGCAGCTTTTCTTTCCCATTACACCTATTTCAGCCTGCAGATAACAAAGCCAGAGCCACCAATTTCTTTTTTCAGCAACACCTGCACAACTCCACTGCTAGGCAGCAATGCAGTTCTGCTGAATCCTAAATACTTGATTTCCCTTCTTCTAATACACCTGGTTGCAAGGATGCTGCTTTTCCCTTGGCAATATATGGAACATAGAAGTGAGTGCTCTACATGAGAAAGTAACATTTTAGGCATCAGGTATATTTTTAAAAGATGAATACTTGCCTGCAGTTCAACCAGCTTACTCAGAAGGCATGAAGTGCCTTTTAATTCACCATTAACACCAGATTCTGCTTTATCTCTGCTGAGTTGTAGAAGTTCCTCCAGGTTACTTCTTTGGGTGTTAAACCTAAGGAAAGATGCAAACACTTTCAGAGAAAATATTACTCTTAATTAAATGGAACATCTCAGGGTATGGGACTCAATGACCAAGAGAGTATCATAAAAATTAAGCACAATCTATTGTAAATATATATTTTATTTAAGTCCAAAATGAATGAATAATGCATAAATGAGCAACATATGAAAGAGATTGCTCATATGGCTAATTTTCAAGTCTAAATGCCAGCCTGCATTCTCTAAATTCAGTTTTACAAAAGTAAAAGCATCAGCTCTCTAATACAATTGACACATTTCTTTATTTTGCAATATTTGAAGTTATTAGTAAGGCTGATCCAGACTTTCCTAGCCCAAGAAAGGAAGTAAAACATTCATAGCTAAGTGTTCCAAAAGCCTAACATTTGAAGCATTTAGTTACTGCAGTGCTTCCTTACCAATTACAGATCAATATTCAGTAAACTGTAGTAGAAGAAAGAACAGGATTCTGCACAGCAAAAGTGCACCTCATATTCAATTAGTTTGTGAGTTAATTTGTCTAGCATAGCATCCTATCTTAACAACCATGCATTTTTGCCTTTAAAAATTACCTCTCTAACAAAGTTGTAATGGCTGAATCACTGTCTTCCTCAAACCTGCTTGCACAGCTTTCTCCATTGTGATGTTTCACATCTGCTTCCAAAACTGCACCTGCAGCAGGTCTGGAGGTCTGAGTAAAAATAAAGTGACAATGACTCCACATCATTCTGTGTAATACACAACAAAGCTTAACAGACATCTGTGAGCTCCTGAAGGAAGGAATTGCTTGATGTGTCCCAAAGGAGATGAGAGATGCCAGTCATGAATACAAGATGCGTTTAAACTCAATCACGAGCCCAAAGAGCAAATTTTGGAATACTTGCAGCCAGCTCATTCCTTCTTTTCATAGATACAGATAAATGCCTCCAACTCCTCCCTAGTCTTGCTCTCTCTGTCCTCTGAAAATTGTTCATATTACTGGGACACTATGGGGGATTTTCACTCGAACACAGCTTCCCACATGACCCTTCTATCTGAAAATTACTTTTTTGCAAAATATAATTCCAGGCTGAAGGCTCACATCTTCTCAGGACACCCAGTGCTGCTGCTTGCATGTTAATTTTTAAATATTTACTTAGTCTGCATTCACAAGCACAATGGGCTTTTGATTTCTGACCAGAGGCCCAAGGTCTTACCACAATAAAAACAGTAAGAGAAATAAACACATTTTCCTCTTGTTAATGACCTCCCTTTTCCAACAGTAAGTCTGGAGTTCTTACCTCCTGTACCATATGGTTGTCAATTTGTTGAGAAGAACCAGACTCTTCTCCATTCTCAGAAGCCATAATGGAGTTCCTACAAGAAAAAAAAAAAATTAAATACAAAGGGGAAAAACAAATCCTAGGTCAAGGTTTAAAACAGTGCAGCTGTGATGAAGGGTAATCAAACATTGTAATTGCCAGTTTATAAAACTTAGTATTAAGTGTTTAAATGTACAACTGGCCACAGTAATGCATAGTATTATAGTATTTGGTAGTACCTAATATATAGTATATAGTTAGGTACTACCAAAATACCTTAGAGTATCCCAAAATTTATGTGTAAAAATGATTTCCCTAAAGCTGCAACACACCATGACTCAGCCACCCACCCTTTTTGAGGGGATTCTCCTTTTCCAACATGAGCCAGCAGTGCTGTGTGAGTGTCTGCCACCATCTGTTGAACCTTTTCTAGCCTTTTTTCACAGTCTGCAGTGAGTGTCTGTATCCCTGGGACAGTTTCTTCTGAGAGTCTTGCCAATGTTTTAAGGTCTTCCAGAGATTTTTTAAGTTCCTTCATGCTGCCTTCATGTGAAAAAAAGGCCTAAACAAAGAAAAAACAATAATCCCATGTTAAGACATGAGGATAGGCAGTTATTGTCTTTTTTTTTAATACTTCCATTATCTTCTTGGTTGAGTGCTTTTAAAAGTCTAAGATGTCAAACCAAGAAACACACACTTATTTTCTCTTGGCTCTTTCTAAAATAGAGCCAGAAAGTAAATTAGGATTTCTGGCAACATGTTCCCAACTATATTCACAAGACTACACTGACTCTTGCTTGATTTTGAAATTCATTATGTTCTACAATTTTTAATTTTGGTCCCAAGTCTTCTTCACCCTGACATCAGATCCAAGTGTCCAATTGACTACAGAAAAAGCAGAGTATTTTAAAAATATTCTTTGTCAACCATTACACTTTCTAGGGTGAATTCAAGATATACCAGAAATCTGGGGAAAAAAGTAAAAAAGGAAACCACCTACTTAACAAGACTTAATTCTAAAAGTCTGCAAGAACACTAATATCTGCAGTCAAAAAAGGTAAAGAAATAATTTTGGTGGCCCACACAAGGGCCCTGCTCCACAGATAATGAACCCAAAAAGGAGCAAGAAGGACAGCAAAGCATTCACAAAGAGAGACAGAAAAGGAGTGTGTCAGGTACCTCATGTTCCTTGATGAGCCCTTTGGTTTTATCCATACTCAGGAGTTTCTTCTCTTTGCCTAACTGCTTATTGATTTTTTTTAAAGTTGCATTAAATTTCTTTTTTTCCCTTTCTACTATGAGCTGGACATAGGATACAATTTCCTGACGAACTGCCTGCAAAATACAAACCACATTGTTCCCATGAGATGGTGAGACAGTGTTACACAGCAAGGAAAAACATCAGAACATACTGTGACAAGAAAAAATTGGTTTTCAAAGATGCCAGGCCCTAATGAGACCAGACAGTGGATTCTCATTCCTGCATTATCTCACCTCCCATCTCCTACGAACATCATCTTCCACCACCAGCTTCTCGTGATCAGATGAAATGTTTTTCAGCTGCTCAGCTGCTTTCAAAAATTTGTCAAGAACTTTATTGTCCAGAGCATTAAAAGCTTCCTGAGAGAGGAAAAAAAAAAAAGACATCATAATGAAAAACAAATAGAACTGACTGTACCTTATTTAACTAACAAAATGACATCAGTAGCATGTAAAACCTGTGAATAAATTTTTGTGTACATCACATATATGGGGTGTGTTGTTCTGGTGTGGGTGGGTACAAGGGCACTCTCCATCCCTGTTTATCTGCAAAAGGTTGCAGTATCAGTGAATGCTTTATGGAGAAAAGCAGGCACTGCTTCTTGTAACAACTTTTAGGGGAAAATTTGGCACCAAAGACAAGAGATTAAGCTTGTTGAACTCTGCCTCTTCCCTAGGGAATACACAAGGCCATCTCCCATGGCTGTCAGCAGGTGGCTGAAAGGTCTCCATCAGCACCATGGATCCTCCAGGATGGCCTGAGGATGGAATGAGGCTCTGTGCCCACCCTGCTCCCCCAGCTCTCTCTCTGCCAGACCAGGAAACACAGATTTTGGGCACTTCCATTTCCAACATCCCTTTAAGAGATCCAGGTTTTGAGGCAGGACATTTGATTTACCACCTAGCCTCTGAGAAAAAGAGGAGATTCAGTATTTATAATAACCTGCCCAAGAATTCAGGCATGTCATTTTTGATGGGAAGCTTAATTATTGATCAGGCTGGAAAAAAAAAAAAAAAAAAAAAAAAAAGGCTGTAGTTCTGAAAATTACGAGTTCTGATGGAGTGATGGAGGAATTTAGGACAGGGCACTGAATAAACTGCCACATGGATTTATGTTTCTTCATTCAAGCTGTCTGCTAAGTTAACAAAGTACTAAATCAGAAAACTGAGCAAAGCATTAATAGCTACCAAAAAAAAAAAAAAATAGTATTTTTCTTACTTCAGACTTTTAGAGACCACATAGCCCTCAGGAGTACTCAAATTCAGATGGTTCAGAATACAAACCCACCTCATATCTTGAAAGACATTCTTCATGACTTAATTTTTGACTGACAAGTTGCACAGCCTTTGAAATGGAGGCTTCAAGTTCTTTCTGGGATTCTTCAAAATTGAGCAAAGCCTCCTTCTCTGAGGGTCTTTTCTCAGATTTGGACAAGATGTTGTTCAGGTCAGCTGTGATAGCCTTGGAAGAAAGAGACTTTTCAGAACACACCCGAGTGTAATTAGATAAAGTTATTGCTTCATAACATCACTCAAGTTTTTCAAGTTGAGATACTGATCTTGGAAATGTTCTAGATTTTGCCCTGACAAGAGTCTGGGAGATTGATTCCAATAGTATAGAACCTTTTCTGTTTTACATGACTGACAAAGAGTCTTCCTTATTGCATAATGATAAATCAAGAGATATCTGTATGTCAATAAACAAGTACCTCTACTTTGTCTCTGGCTTCTTTAATTCGTGCCTCCAGCCCAGTGGTGTGAGAATGCTGCTGAAACACCTGACTTGAAACATTCTTCATCAGGGATTGGAATATCTCTTCTGCTGCCACAACTTGGTCTCGGCACGAGGATAATCTTGCAGCCAAACTCTGGTTAAACAAAAAGCATTAGAAGCCTTTACAAGTGTTTATTTGTATTTTTGTTTAAACAGAGTGAAAAAAGCCAGCCTTGATCATGGATGGTAGATACTTGGTGAAGGAAAGCCTTCTATTCCAGTTGTGGTCAGTGTACTGCACTGTAAAATTTCTGTGTGGAGAGAAAGAAATTTGCTGCCATCCACAGGGGATTCTGTTTGCTGAAGCAATTTCTTTCTGTCAGTGCAATACCTCCTGTGTCTTTGCCACAGAGCCAATTAGATGTGTTTTTAAAGCATGCTCTCCCATCCAAGCAGCTTCCCAAATGAAACCACACATTTAGATATGCATCATCTGATCATGAAGTCATCCAAAAGCCAGCACATACCAAGGCTGAGATTTTCTTGAGGTATTCAGCACTGCAAGGCAGGAAAGCAGCTGGGTGTTCTGCATGCAGGAGTAATGTGCCATGTTTGAATATTTATCATGAAAAGTCGTTATTAGAGCTGTTTCAATCTATGAATATTCAACACATTTCTCCTGTTTGAAGTCAACAATTAGCATTCTCCTAATCATAATCAGAGCTTTATTCTGGATTTTGACCTATTATACTGTTGATCTCTCCTGCCCCCAGAAAGGGAGATACAATGCCAGCCACATGTTTGGAGGCTGTATTTCAGGGTGTTCTTTATTAATTCATATTTATCAAACTAGAGTCACACTGCAAAAAAGGCTTGTTTTTTATGCCCATAATTACAAAAAGGTGAACAGATCCTTTCTGTCCACCCTCCCAAATCTGTCAGCAAAATGTTGCAGTAAGAACTGACAGGACTTATGATTCTTCATGCAGAAAAGCTGAATTTTTAGTGCATAGTTCATATTCTGATAGGAACATCAGAAGGCACTGTGTTAAATCTAATTGGGTAACAATACACTGATACTCTGTTTATTGGTTGGTAAATGGCTAGGGTGCATGTTTATTAAACCTATTTTTGGTTAGTTTACATATTCATGGATTCTCATGGGATAGACTCTGTTTTTGTAGGTGTGAACGTTTCTCTTACCAGAATAGATTGTTGTGTTAAGTGATTCTCATTTTCATGATTTTTTCACATGGGAACTTACAAGCTAGCTGCTAGTTTAGCTAGAGTAGTAGTATCTTTACAATGCTTTTCTTTTGTAAGGTATTACCCACATGCAACAGCTAAACACTGTGCAAGAAGGCACAAAGCAACAGGAAACTAACACTGATTCTGGTGCTGTTATTGTATGTAGATTAAATGAAATAAAGAGTATTTCTGTTTATTTACAGCAGTTACACAAAGGAGTTTCACTGAAACCTCCTGGTGGTCACCTTCACCCCATTAGGTTTTACAGGCCCTGTTGCAGAAGTAGTTAATGCAACACAAGACAGTGCTTCAACTTTTTCAGTGCAAAGCCTGGCATCTTTGTTCTGCCTCACCTTCACTGGCAGGTGAAGAAAATAAATCAGACTTTGTGCTGAAGCTGCTGAGTACATACACAGATTTTCACCTGCCATCTGCTGGGAGCTGGGGGTAATCCCAGACAGAGGGACACTGGAAACAATAGTGACTAGTGGAATTTCTTGTTAGAAATTAATTTGTGCTCTCTGTGGATATTTAGAACAACTGCTTGTCAGATTAGATTCCCAAATTACCCCACGTGCTGCTGAAAATACTTCAAGTATCCCAGTTTTTGATGGGTAAGCCTTGAATACAGCCAAGGTGTCCCAAACCCCCTCCCCACATTGGAGGGTAGATGAGAAAAGTCCTGTATGACCAGGGGAACTACTCAAATTGGCAACTTGCAGACTTCTAGTCTACTCCTGTGCTGGACAGGAGTAATTAATACCACTGAAGAACAAGCTGCTGATGAATGGCACCAACAGAGTTTCATTGGCACCTGCTTGTCATCTGGACACACTGATGATGGAATATTCCCTCACAGCTCATCTGGGAGTGATCCTGAGAAATAACAAGGCACAAGCACTTGACTTTTTACAAGTATTACAGCAGAAAATCCTCATTAAGCTTCGCTTCACTGATGATGCCTCATTTTACCCCAGCCACAAATCCGTGTTGCAAGATGAGAAACTTGAGGAACAAGCATTTTAAACAGCATTTTCACCTGCAAATGTTCCTCCATCTGAGGTTCCACAGGTTCCTTGTGACTGATGTTACCAAGCAGATGTCCCATCTCTGCTGTCCAGCTGTCCACACTTTCAAGGAGCTCTTCAATCTTTTCCAGGTTCCCTGGAAGCTCCGTGGTATTTTCAGCAGCATTTCTGCTCTCTTCTCCAAGCTATCAACAAAGAGCAGGGTAAGATGATCATTCCCACCATTTCCCTGCTGCCCTCCTCCAACACAGTCACCACTTGGGTCACTTCCCAGCTCCAGCGCTCGACAGGGATCAAAGGAGACATAAATGCCAGACATACAGGTAAGTAAACCATGTGAGCTCAGTTCCACAGCCCTGAGGGCAAGTGGGACAGCACAACCTGTGCCCATATGGTCTGTCCCCTCATCCCCAACCCTATAAGCCACACTACCATGGATAAAAACTCCTGGGCTGCAGCATCCCCCAGCCCACAGCAGGGAATTATCCAAGAGAACAGCAGCTGCTGTTGGTCAAATCAAGATCAGGAAGTGTGCTGACAGTTTAATGGTACTGGCAGTCACAGGCCAGAGCTCAAGCATTTGGTCTTGCATTTTATACCAAAAAAAAATAATATAATATATGATAGTCATAATGTCCAAAGCAAGACTACAAAAATAACTCAGGAAGTCCTTAAGACCTTAGGCAGGCTTCTTGCACCTTACTTCTCTGATTCCTCAATATATTTCCTTGAAGCATCTCTTATTAAGGGTTTTTCTAGCAAACTCTTGATTTCCCTCACCCTTTGATTGCTTCCTTTGATTTTATTGCATTCTCACTAAGCCCATCTTGTACAAAAATGCAGCAGTAATTTTTTGCCACTGTTTACTGTCACAGCAGTACCTTTAATAAATGTCAATGAAAGGCTCAATTCAGAAAATTAAGAGTTTTAATATTCCCAGGCAGAGTGAAAATGTCAATCTTATGAAAGCATTCTAGGAAATGTAATATGTATAACATTAGGCAGGTTGTATAGGGATTTACAGCAGCCTAAAAACCTGTCAGGTGAGCTGGTGAGAAGTTGCACAACCTATGCAGCAATAATTACTTTCCACTAGCCAAGACAGAGACTGTAAAATTTACCACAGGGTAAATTGATTTCTTCCACCCCTAGCATTGAATTAAGAGCTTTATTCTGCCTTAAGATTTCCTTTTATAAGTGGTTTTGAGATTTCAATTTAAAAATTGAAACTTTGAAAAACTGAACATTTTCCATCCTGTTACAATGAGAATTTAACCAAGTCACAAAGACTAAAGAATGGGATGCTGCTGTGTATTCTTTGGTCCTCAAGCTTTAAAACTGGCATCCTTGAGTTGACTGAAAGATTGATTGATCAATCTCTGATCAGCAAGCTGGTAAGTCTAGAAAAGATGACTTTGAAGGCTGCAGGCAAAGAGTAATAGTAACTTGTAACTCACAAAGTGTGTCCTCTTGATGAACTTTGCCCATCTCCTGTTCAGTTTCTTCAGCTCTTTGGCAATATTTGATCCAACTTGCTCTTTGCTGACTTCAATGAGATGGTTTCCAGCTTCATTTAAGGAACCGTGAATCGAATTCCTCTTTGCCAGGATCTCAGCAGGGATCTAGACAGAGGCATTGAAATCATTTAAAGCAGAACCCTGTCAAATGTTTATTTCCAAAATGAGAAGCAGAAAAGCAACAACAGCAGCCACTGTGAGATTTCATGTTTTTCTTCCAGGAGGATTCAAGGTATCTCTGTTTGCCAAACAAAGAGAAATCAAACAGTGTACCTCTTTTGGATCCTCATTTCTGTTTTCTTCCAGCCACGTCTTTAGTAAGTGGATGTTTTCTGTGTAATTACTCCAGGAGGACAGGACTTTCTGTAGGGTGGTGTTTACATTGGAAATATACTCCTTGCAGGTAGAAATCTTTGACTCCACTGTCTTCAAAAGTTTGCTGATTTCTTGAGGATCTCCAGCTAGGACATAGAATAGGGATACTTGTTACACATTTGGAAACAGAGAGGTTAATTAAACAGAAGATTGTTTACATGGAACAGTAGATGGAATTTAAACTGGTGGCAGCACATTAATTCAAAATAAAGATCTTCATATCAACTTATGTGCATGAGCTTACCCAAGTCAGGACCACTTATGTTTTTCAAGTCTTCACAGATGTGAGTAGCAGTGTCTAGTTGTCTTTCAAGTTTCTTTTCTTCAATGAAATTCTGCCCAAAGTGAAAAGTAATTGATATGGGTAACACTGAACAACATAAAACTGGGTAAGAAATGCAGCTTGTGACTTTTTTTTATTTTAAATATGAGCCTACTGCCTACAGGCTAAATGTAAACAGAGCAAAGCCCACCCAGCAACTCAGCTGCACCCTGTAGTCTGAAAAAAACTTGTTCTTTTACTCTGCTTCTGCAGAGAGTAAAGTAAATAGAAATATGAATACCTGAATTGCACTGCCTGAGCCACAGCCCTGCATGAGTCAGGACTGCTTGTTTCAAAAAGTTACAGCCCCAGGGCAATACTGAGAAATGGCATCTAGAACAAGTCAGGCAGAATTTAGTCATGTAAGTCAAGAAAGTGATGAAAGGAAAAGGTGGGTTTCCCTGCATGCACAGAAATACTGATGTGCCTCATTTCTGACACAGATCAACAAAAACTGGGGATGGAGAGGGTGAAAGAGGAAGAAATGAGAGCAGAGGAGACTTGTGTGTGCAAGGGAATGAGGGCCATTGCTCAGCCCCTCTCTGTCTAAGCTGTTCTCACTCCAGCACTCCCCATCCTACAGATGTCCTACCCAGCAGGCTACAAACAACCTCCCCTGTGACTGTGACAAACCTGGGCCACCACAACATCACCCAGCCAGGACTTCACATCATGGGACCAGAAAGTAAGCCAGCAACAAGCCCTAAACTCCCTGGGAAAGCTCTGCATTCTATCAGCTTGAGCAAGACCATGAAGCACAACTGTAGAAATAAGATGGTAAGAAGATTTGTGAAACCAACTGAGCCAACAAACTCAGCATAGATTAACTCTGAACAATCATCTCACTACAGGGTAAGGCTGACACTGCTCAGGGAAACTGCTATTTTATACAACCTATTGTTGCCTCTTTCCACAGTACTGAGGCTGGTGAAATTCCCACTAATTTAACTATGGATTTGCCAGTCTGAGAAAGTCCACTAAGATGGAATTCACAAGGAATCCCATTAACTGGAGATGGGGAAAAACTGGAAGCATTTTCACCTCTGTCTCTACTCCTGATGTCAGTATTTGGGGTTGGGCAATCCATTCCTTCCTAAAAGCCTACCAGTGGCATCAGTTTCAGAACTAAAGTCCAGAAACTGAGCTAAGCATAGAATATAATAGAACAAGACAATTCATATTCAGCACAAAGCATAAGGAGGTAAAGAAGCTGGGAAAAGGAAGAGGCAGCAGTGTGAATAATGGTTGGTTTTGAAGAAAGCAACTATTGAACTACCCCAGAGAGGGTTCTGTGGATTGGAGCTAGGGAAGGGCTGCTAGAGCTGGCTCTATAAATAGTCTAGAAACAAAGAAATATTCACAATAAAATATGAAAATGGGCAGAGAGAAAATCAGAGTCATGGCTTGCATTACTTCTCCAAACTGAAGAAAGAACTCTCACTCATAGCAAAATGGAAGATGTTGGGGGCAAGGAAAGTTTCTAGGGAAGTCTACCTGCCCTTCTTTGAATAAATCTGAGATTTCACCAGTCCACCATGCTTCTACCAACTGTAATATCTTCAGATGACAAAGATGTAAGATTGAAACAAAGAGAGCTGGGAAAGAATTACCATCAGGATGTGATATATCTGACACTTACATTCCAATTTTCCAGCAGTGATTCCACAGACTCTTTTGCCCCATATTTTACATCCCAGATATTTAGTTTTAGCTTCACCTCATTGGCAATGGCTGAGCACAGTCCATAGTGGTATTCAAGGAAAGTGCTGGGGTTTGTGGAACGAATATTGCTAAATCTGCAAACAAAAATAGTTCCAAAAGTTTATTCAAAACCACAGGATATATAAGGCACTAATGTATCAGGATTTTATCCTAAAAAATCAAAATTACATATATGTAACCACTTTTTTGTTATGACAGGTATTAAGTTCTAAGATAGTAACAGGGTTTTTTTAAGCAGTAACAATTGAGGAGTCAATGTTGTCTTCTCAATGTATGAAAAACCTTAAATGCCAAAAAAAAGGGCATCTGCCATCTCTATGTCCAAGCATCTCAGGTTATGGATTTTTTAAAATATCCTCCAACAGATATTTGGGGTTGTACAAGTTATAGACCCCAGGGATTTTTAATGGTGGAAATAAAAGTTTAGAGAATCCCCGTCACCAGGGAAATTTTTACATTGAAAATATTCAACTTCCCTATCCCTAGTGGTTGTTTCCTATTCCCACTAGCAAAGGGCATCTGAAAAGGTCCTGTTAATGAGCTCCACTCTGTACACATAATTAAACATTCATTGGACCAATGAGAGATCCCTGCCTGCTCCTCTTGACATTCAGCCTGTGTTTAGGTCCAAAATGTTATTTTTTTGCAAGGCATGGATAACTTATGTGCTTTGTTCAGAACAGCAGAGCAAGTCCATAGCAAAGCTAGAATACAACGTGAAGTAGAGAGAATTTGAGCAGCACAACCTTCTTTTCATTTCCTCTAATTTTTCAGGCAAGACTAGTGGCATATTCTTCTCATCTTCATTCTTAAATGACTGAAGGGTTTCCAAGTGAGACTCAAAACAATCCATCAAGCCCTGGGGAGAACAAGACATAGTGAGCCATTCATTTTGATCTAGAGTATTTCACCTGGGAATCTCCAACCCACCTGCCATTAGGGAAAGAACTAAGAACAGTCAGCACAAGACAATCTCCCAGTGTCTTTACTCATTAAAGTGCAATTAAAGTATTTACCTAAACACCTTCTAAAGTGCATATTTAGTTTAATATTACCTGATTTCTCTGATCACTGTGCATCTACTTAAATATAAGGACAACAGACTTTACACTACTCCTGCTGTCAGTTTTTTCTGCACTTACTTTCACTATCATCTTTAGGAGAAAAAAGCATAATTGTAACAGCTTCATGGTATTAAGTTGTTCTTTGCTGTCCCTTAGCAAAGACTGACAGCAAAACCTGTTGAATAAATCTATTATGTCACCTGCTTCATAGTTCATTTGACTGCTCAATAAATTTATGTCTAACACCAGGCTGACAGGGTATCAAATTAACCATTCAATGGCCAATGTCCCATGATTGGGGAATATCTTACAGGCACGTGTTTCAGCACCAAGTTCCCTACCTGAAAATAAAACATAAATTGTATTGCATAGAAGATAAGCCTATTTATCTGTGGCATATTAAAAAAAAGAGCTACAAGTTCATTTCTATGTTATAAAATCTGCCACAAAGCATGCTAATGGAAATGGCTAAATCCTGGGACAGCCCTCAACCACAAAAATAGTGATTTTTAACACTGGATTTTGTAATCTTAACACTGTATCAGTCAGACAGTTATGAGCATTGGTGGATAATTTCCTAGATCTTAAGTAAAATTTGCATTATAAGGTATCACCTTGCCAATATGACATCTACACACGACATACTGAAAGGGGAAAAATTCTCAGCAGGATTATCGTCCTAACAAGAAAAGTGGATTTGGCAGAAATTAAGCATTTATGTGTTTCTTCTTCTGAAGGAATGGAATCATTTTAGCTATATGTTTAATGGGAAAAAAGAAATGCCTTAAGGATTACATCAGTCTCTCTATCTTATTCTTAAAAATACTTTAAGTACTTCGGTTGCACAACAAAAATCTTAAATCAAACGGCTAAAGACTGACAAAGTTGTTACCAGTTGAAAAGCCATCTCTCATATCAGGAACTGACTAGAAACAGTACAAAAGAGTGGTTATTAAGCCACTTGCAAGAACCTCCACTGCCCATTCTTTCAAATTCTCTTTAAGGACAAAATCACAAAACCAGCAAACTTGTTTACAAAAACCCCAAGTATGGCATTATAATCACCAGCCAGGCATCAACATGTATACTCTTTCAGAACTTTCAAACTCAAAAGGATGTTTAAACTATTATCTGTGCAAATATTTGAAGATCAGAATAAATAACTTGCATGGTATGAAGGTATCAAAATATCCTTGCCTTGAATGGAACTACAGAGTGATTCAGCAAATATTTAACTTTAAACACACAAACTTCTTGAACTCCCTGGAATGTAACCTGAAGCTCAAGTGCTTTTCTGAATAGGTATGCATTAAGCATAGATTTAAAGATGAAATTATCCTGTGTTACTACTTAAAAAACAAGCAAGTTGCAGGAACCACATAAAAAAGACTAGCAAAATTTACTCATTCAGGCAGTACTCAAATTTAATCTCACCCCAGTGAAATCTGAAACCTGCCTTATAGACCCATGCAGTTATTTAATTAAACTCATAATTCTTCAAAGGTATGTTCAGAAGAGCTTTTCATCTTCAGAAGACAAACATATGCACACCACTTCCCAAAATGTCAAACAGCAATTCCATAACAAGTGCTTTGCCAGGTCAAACTGAAGCAGAATTTCCTTTGTGATCAGCATACCTTAAATATTACAATTATTTCTCTGAAGACAGACATTGCTTTGAATGGGTCCTGCAAATCAGGCAAATCTTCTGCCTGCAGACGTTCCATCTCCTGGAGCCAAGCCTCAATGCTATCCAGAGGGGAGGGCAACATCTGGTCCAGCCTCGCTTTCCACTCGTTAATCTTTAAAAGGAAAACAAGTGGATTAAATCTCTCACTACTATTTTCTTTCCCATCTCCTAGATGCTGATAAAAGCTGCATAAGCTGCTGCTTGAGACATCCCAGGAACCCACTCCCCTCATGCCCGTCACTGTTCAAAACGAAAAGCTTCCAGTGAAGTCAGCTAAAATCAGCCTTGTTTACCTCAAACCCGAGTTTGCTCCCTACTCCTAACCTCTGCAACACCACAGGGAATTTGGCACTCCTATCCTTTGCTGGTGATCATCCCAAGGCCCAGCAACAGGAAAACTTATAGTGAACTACTTGCAAAAATGGGGGGTAAAACAGATGAACAGCTTTCTGTCATGGGGCTGACAGGGGAACGTCTCTTTAAAAACAGCAAATCCCAGGATGGCCCCACATATCCCAATTGGAGCCAACAAAGCCAGCCTCACTGCAAAGCACTGACCAACCAGGACCCAGTAGATCAGTATCTGAGCTCTGAGCCACAATTATGTCCAAAAATAACCTTTTAAGCATAAATAAGCCAAAAACTTTGATCAGAAGAGTGCTCCAAGATAAGCAGATGCAGGGCATTTTCCAGGGACGTTTCAGTCTTGAGGCTCAGGAGGCAGAAGGGTAACACACAGTCACCTTGTGCCTCCTCTTGGGCACTGAATGCCACTCAGACTGTCTGGACTTCAGGCTCAGGGTCAAACCTCTTCTATCATTCTTAATAAAGCATCATCTCCCCACTTTTCCCAGTGTGAGCTCCTGGGGTAGACTTATCTCCATCCATCCATCCCACATGCTCATGCTGGTAACGGGGTGAGTGAGAAATGCCTCTGACCTGGGAGATCACTTTATCCCACTCTTCCCTCATCTGCTGCTGGCCTTCACTCAGCTCAGCTTCACCTCTTTTTGATGACAACACAGGCAGAAAGGGGATTTTCTCTTGGTTAAATGTTTCCATAAATGACATCATTTCCTAGGGATAAAACAGAAAAGTAATTCACAGATGAGAGATGGAAGCTCACAGAGCCAGGTCCTGCCTTTGAACACACTGGTATGAGTTCCATTAACTTCAAAGGGTGTGATGCATGCAAAGGCAAAATAGCAAGAGGCATTCTTGTCTCCAGGCAGTGTTTGGGTCTGAAATTATAGGTGCCATTCCCTAAGTCTGTATTTAACATAATGTCAGTGCAGTCAGAACACAGTTCTCCCCTCCCAGCAGGAGAAAGGGAAAATTCCTCCTCTCACAGTTCCCCATGGGCCACTTTATTACAAACTCTGGTTACAATATAAGCCAAAGGAAATTTTACTTCAGCACAACCCACAGCCAGCAATTCAAGTACTCCTCTACAACATTAGCTGGGTAAAACCTACTGCTGTAATTAGCACAGAAATAGCAAAAGTAACTCTGTGAAGGGTCTACATGCTTCAATCTTGTCCAAGTCTTCAACTACATCAATTTATTAAGACCCTACTTTACTCTTTCCAAAAACTCTGCTCAAAAATGAAATAGCATATCTATTTTTCATAACAGAGAGAATTTTAGCCTACCTTTCCTTCAATCATATAAGGGCATTTAACAACTTCATTGTCAGATTTCCAAGTTTCCTTTAAAAGCTTATTTAACACATCAGTTTAGGTAATGAAGGTGAAAAATATTAAAAACATTCACAGAAACAGATTCTTTTCACAGGAGCTTCTAAACATGAAATGCAACTTACTTTGTACTTCTGGTAATATGTTTCATTCTCTGTTTCCACCAGCAGCTTTGCTAACTTCTTCTCCTGAGCAGCCAACCAGCCCATGGCCTCTCTTACTTTCTCCTGGTAATTGGAGCAGAAAATTTCATTTTTCCATTTTGCCAGCATAGTTTTTAATTTACATTGTTACAGTGCCACACTCATTGAGCATATGATAAAGGCCATTCAAAGCTATTGAAAAACAAATAATAATTTCTGGGGACCCTGATGAATTTTGAGTCAGGCACTATTACATTGCTGGGACAGTTTCAAACCTGGCACCTGGATATACGAAGACATCAAAAAAAAGACCTGATTGCAGTTCTACTGAAAGGTGATTATCAGTATGGAGATATGTGGATAACAAACTCTCAGAATATAGAGAATAGAAAATGGGGGTTTCTGGTCAGTGTTATTTGTCAGAGGCAACTTTACATGTCAGGTACTAAATTTAAAGCATCTGCAAATCTGTCTACCTCTCCTCCACTATTTACAGACTTCAGAGCACACATGAAGACAACAAAGCTTGAAAAGGTCTTCTGTAACAGTTAAATGAAAACAAAACCACCTGCACAGCACTTCCACCTGTATGATCAAACAAAAATCTGTAACATGGAGTTTTTTCTACCACACAGGAGCATCAGAAGGTTCAAGTCAATTCAGTCCTGTCAGCAGCAGAACCAGAGGATCTACTTTGTGTTACTGACTGATATAAGCTGTGCAAAGAAAGCACATTCATTTGAAAATGCCTCATGATAACCCACACAACATACCTGCATGTCTTCTTCAGACTCAGGCAAATTCTTGGAGTATTGCAAAAACTGAGCCACGTAAGTCATGATTGATTTTTCATCCGGATTCACAACGTCAACATCTACGAGAGCCAATACACATTTACATAATTATGCAGCCTTCTAGGCCTGATCACATAATTAAACACTATGCTGCAGTTATTAAAACACATTACCAGAAACATGTTTATTTTGCAACAGCTCACTTAACATGCCATTGACAGAAATTAATATGTAGTTAACATTTTTTCCCTTGGGAATATTTTAATAGAACATGATTAAGTAATGAAAAAGTTTCTCACATGAACAAGAAAGTTTCATATCCTTTCTTCTGCATATTGCTCCTGCAATTGCTGCCAATTCAAAAAACCTACAGTCCCTAAGCACAGATGATGTTATAAAATAAAGAACCTCAGGTTTGAGAATCACAGCAAACATCAGTGTTCCATTTCAAACTTAAGCACATTCTTACACATCATATGGATCTCACTCCTAATAACAAAGATTTTTAAAAAGCTGATCATTTACCTTCAGGCTCCAGAAGCCGTGGGATATTCAGCTCCAGTTCTGCAATTCTGAAAGCCTCTTTCAGGTTTTCTTTATTGCTTCTGGCTTTTGCCTTCTCCAGATCAACCAGACCTGGCCTCAATGTTTGGATGATGGCTAAAAAAGCCAGTCCACTTCTCCAGCTGGACTTGAAATCAGTGACACTGACAGAGCCATGCCTATCCCAGAAATGAGTGGAAACAAAATGTTAAGACATATGAAGAAACAGGATTTAAGCACAAATTTAGAAATAGAATATAAATTCAGTAAAATGGAGTATGAACCAAATCCAAAGGCACCCTGCCACTGAACTTCTGCACAAGTCAGACAACAACACAGCCAGTACTACTAAGTGCAACAATTACTTATTTTTACACTATTTTTAAAAGATTAATTTTTTGTCTTTTACTGCATCCTGAAGATAGAGCCTTGCTGATCCAAACCCTCTCTAAATATCACCTTTGTGCTCAACATCTATGCATTCTATGGGGTGGAAAAGCAACAAGAAAAGCACTATAGAACATGTATTTGTCTGTAAGGACACCAAGAAATGGCATTTTAGAAAATCCAAATCTTGAAAGCATTGTATTAGTGCAGGAAAAAGTATTTATTTTTCTCTTAATTAGCTTAGTGCCTTTAAATAATCTTTTACTAATGTTCACAGCTTGAACAGTGCTGTGAGGTGCCCAGGTATTGCAGGCCACAGTGAATTCTGGCACAACTTTCCAAAACCAGCCTGTATGTTTATGAGTATGTTACAGTATGGAAAAGATGTGGGGGTTTCAGGCAATCACATTTAGTCACAAAACAGTGGGCCAAGTCTTATAAGATTTGTTTCTTTACCAAAAGCTACAGGATTCACTGGCAACAAAATATTTCAACATAATGACAGTTCAGAAATGATACTGGAAACCAGACAGCAATATTGCTGNAAAAAAGAGGAAGATTACATGGACAAGGAGCTGATTTTGATGTGCCAATTAATCTTCTGATAAAATACAGCTAGAAGGCAAACCTCAGTGCCATTCTACTGGCAGAAAGTGTCTGATGTGCTGATGAAGGCCTTTATCTCCCACTAATAACATGGAATATTAGTAGCATTTTATTAAAACATAAAACAACTCAAAGAGCTGTGGAGAAAGAGCTGACATTACTGTAAAGCATATTTGAAAGATCCTGGAGAGAAGCAGCAGCCCTTGAAGAAAATGTAAATATCTGTATCTGCTCTAGATTGTGGGCTGTGAACACCCCCCTGAAAGCAGCAGTGCTATCTGTACATCAAGCATAAGGAAACATCTTGTTAGAATTAGGGACTAGGACCACCAGGATTAGCATCCTTCTCTGGGATCACGCAGTGTTTTGGCAGAAAAGCATGAGTTGTGGGAATCACAGAAATCCTACATTTTCCTTTAAAAATGTTAAAAAATCCTTGGAGCTTTGTGAATCAGTGCCAACCATGAGGATTAAAACAAGTAAATCATGTAAACATTCCACTAGACTTATCACACAGGAGCCCTTATAAAAGAAAAGCCAAACAACTCAGATTACACTGTTGTGTTTAATTAGTAAGATGAGCTTCACTTTATTATATTTAAAGGGCTCATGTCAAAACATTTGGGGCCTGATTGATGCTAAAAGTACTGGTAACCACAACTGAAAGTTCAAGGATTTTCTGCTAAGCTGTCACTAAGTAATCTTAAAAAACAGGGAAATATCACCACATTTAGAGGAAAGCAGTAATACAGAGTGTAGCTTGCTAATTATAAGACTTGGATGGAACTTACAGTGAACACTGTTCTTTTGCCCACAACAAAAGAGCCTTTGTAGCAGACATCTTCCACCGTTCCTTAATCTTAGCACTTTTTTTAGCTGATCTGCTTGCCTTTGGAGAGGAGTCAATGGCATTTGAGCAAGCAGGTGAAGGCTGATTGTAGGTACAGGCAAGTGTCCTGGCCAGTTCTTCAATCTGTCAGGGAAGATGGGAGACTTCATGAGGTTTCAGTGAAGGATTACCAAGGAATCAATGGCAGAAGACCACAGAGAATTAGATAGGACTCAATCACAGCTGTAACAGAGATTGCCTGCCCACCCCCAATCAAACCAGTCTTTTTAATCTGCACAATCTGAACTATTTCATGCTGAATTCCCATCTTTAGGCAATTTTTTGGCAGGATATATTCACCCAAAGGCTTCTGGGTTATGCTGTGGCTACCAGCAATGACATCACGGGACCTTCTCACTCAGTTTCTTCTCTAAGCAGTGACAGCAGCTCATGGCAGTTGTGTTTTCTTTTGTCAAGAGTGACCTGTACTAGGCATAGTCAGAGCTTGCCTGCTCATGCAGAGTGCAGGAAAACCCACTTGATAGATCTCAGAGATCTCTGTTTGGTTAGAGAAGCTCAGTTTAGGTAAAAAGGTAATTGCACAGGCCATGAGCAGCACAAGACTCTTTGGCATCAAAGTACCTCTACCATGAAAAATATGGGCTAAATACTGCTAGCAAACATTGCTTTTTATTGCTCTCCTGAGCCCCAGTCACCAGTTAGTGCACCAACATTATTTCACTGCTGGGTTCTCCCTAGAAGCCAGCTTGGCTCCAGCATCCTCTGCAAGATGATTAAATCAAGGCCCTGTGCTTTCACACATCCCTATAATATAACCAGTGTGCAAGATGCACACTCTTATTTTATAAGAAATATGACTATGATAGCCTTCATGTCATTTCAGGCACTGGTACTGAAAAAAAAATAATACAAGAATTGTACATTGTAAGCACAGTCAGCACTGAGGAGTGGGGCTGCCTCTGAGAGAGATGGATGAGCCACTTCACACTATCTGCTCTTTTTAGAGCTTAATCATTACAGACCTTAGACAAGCAAAGTTTAGTCTATTTTTTTTTAACTGGTTACTTCAAAAAACATCTCAGCATCTTTCCTTCCTACCATTTGCAGCTAGATACTGTTCATCACTACCACCCCTGCACTGGTGCGTCTCCTCCTGGAGCTCTCACTTCCACATGTCAGAAAATAATCTTTTGTTTATTATTAATTAATCTTATTTAGCAATCTCTAAGTCAACACATTTTTGTGCTTTTCCCCTCTACTAAAACTCTTACATTGCTGAAATACTTACATGAAAATGAAATATAATGGTCCAGATTAGGCCAAGCACAATGGAAGGTTTTCCTTCAATAATGTCAGCTACATGAATATTTATGAGCTTCAGCTAAGAAGAAAAAAAAAGGATCATTGTTAACAAAGAAAATGTTCCACTAGCTAAACTGGCTTTAGTTGTGAATTTTGAAGTTAATACTCACTGATCTGCTCTTTAAAAATGTCAAAGCATTTTCTATATTACTTCTACATTGGAAGGTGTTAAATCCTTTTTCCCGTGGCTGCAAAGCAAAAAAAAACCAAACAGGTTATATCTTCAACAGTAAAAATTAATTTTACTCTGTATTTTGATAAGGGAAGTCCTGCAAAGATTCATAAATTACTTTGGATCAACTTACTTCAGTGTGTTTCAGAGTCAATGGTATAAAAATAAGTTACTTGAAACTAACTCTATGACTCCAGAGGGATGATTCATATGGTTGCACTTAAGCATATCCAGAAATCTTTGCTGGACTTGACAAAGGATTGAGGTAATATTTTTATTATTCTGTCTTACCAGATGTTGACCTGAAAGCACTTCCAAGAGATCCAGAAGCAAATGTCCTTGCTGTATGTCTGTATACAGGTCTGAGACAACATAAGGAGGGGTATGCTGCAAGATAAATTTCAATCTTCTGTCATTTTGAATTCAACACACTACAAAACATCACAGATTACTCTGCTGTTAAATAATGTTTAGCATCCTTTAATTTCTTCATTAAGCTGCAATAAAAATCCTGCATCTAAACAGCCACATCCTGCTTCTTCTAACCCATTATTACGTTTGTGTCTTATTCCCTCCTCCTTGTCCTGCCTCTGTGTTTCATAAGGGTGATTCTAGGCCTCACTTTCAAGCACTCATATTTTTCAAGGAGGTCTGACACAAAAGAAAAAAAAACTTGAGAAAGAAAAAGCTAAACAAGGCAGTTAATTAATATTTTGAGATCTTAATTAATATTAAGTACAAATCTGAGTACAGAGCTGCATAACTTAGCCTCTTTTCACCCACACAACACAAACTTAATGTGAGCTCAGCAGCTTCTGATCAAGGAAGGACCAAAACAAATTTTTTTTTTTTAACCTGAGCAAGTCAGAGCCCCAGCATATGCTGCAGGAGCTGTTTCCTGAGAGCTTAAAGAGCTCCTCTACTACTATGTGGTTTGTCTTAATACTTACCAGTCACACAGGTCATCTCATTAAACTCATGTTCTTGGATTGCATAATAGAGTAACACTTACCTAATCCCAGTAAAACCAACTGTAAACTCAGAAACTCATAAAACCCTGAGAGATGTGCCTCAATCCACCACAAGTTTTACCACATGAGTAAGGAAGAGTAAGGAAGAGTGACATCTACACACAAACCACCTCACACAGATGTCCTTGGACGTGCCCCAATACAGTGCTCTTGCACTTACTAAACAAATGTTTCTTGGGGCTACTTTTCCCATCCAGTGCCAAAAAAACCTTGCAATAATTTTGCTTGTTCCTATAAAACTTAATCTCTAACCAGCATATCTGAATCAAAAAGGCAAAAGGCATGTCTTTGCTAAAGAACCCCCATTTACCTTTGCCAATATTGAATTTATCCAACTAGTGAAGGTTTTCTTCTGTGTAGACTCTCGCTGGACTGGGAAATAAAAACAAAAAAGAAAACAAAGTTAATGGAAAAAATGATCAGGTTTTATTCCTCTTTCTCAAAAAGACACATGATCCCCCTCAAACCTAAGGGCTGTTCTACCAGGTATTAAGTTACTACTTAAGATCAGTTTTTCTCAACTCTGGCTTTATAGCTGATATTTTCTTGCTTGCTTAGTGGGTACTGTAGAGACCTCTACAACCATCAAGCATAACCTACAGGATGCAGAGAATAACTAATGAAGGTTTTCTCAGAAGATCAGCAAATACAAAGAGCAGTGTGAACATATAATTCTACAGAGAAATAATGCCTGCAATAGCTCTGTCCATTCCTAAATGTTCCCTCAAGGACTCAGGGCAATCATCAGTACACAATACATCTTGGAATCTGGGAAAGCCAAAATCCATTAAGTTGGATACAGGCTGGAGTTGGGTGATCAATGCACATCTGTAGGTGAAGCCACACAATGAGAAATCTTTAACTGAAGGGCTGGAGAGAGTTATGAGGCTGTCATGTGGAAATACAGCCTCTACCAGCATCCTTTCCACTGCTGGGCCCTCCCTGGGGTGTACAAATTGTTAATCCAGCCAATAAGGAGCACATGAAGTGTTAATACAGGCAAGAGGAAGACAGAAGTGCTTGAACTTGGGCAGCAGCAAAAACCAGTGAATTGGGACTCAAAGCATGACCCAGTGACACAGAGATGCAGCTCTGCACCCAGGGCCCCCACGGGGCCACACAGTGAGAAAATACCAACCAGCAGCTGTGCGGGGAGACAGGGAGCTGCTTAAGCCCATGTTTCAAAAAGCAGAGTATTTGAACAGTTTCTCACACCTGCCTGTGGGCAGCAGAGATGGAGAGCAGCCCAGTTCCCCCAGAAGGTGAAGCAGAGGGGGAGCAGCAGAGTCAGACCAGAGCAGTTCCCCAGACCCAGCCCTGTCAGGGCAGTGCATTACCTGACTTCCCAGCCCATGCTCCCTCCCAAAGAAATGCTCCATTTCCAAGACACACCACAAAACCCACATCCCTAGAGGCTGGAAGTCTGAACACAGGTCTCAGGTGACAGAGGTGCTGGCCTCTGAGATGATGGAGTCATGTCTGCCATCAGCAGCCATCCCAAAGGCTCATGAGAGCCAGACTGAACACAAACTCCTTTTTGTCTCCTTTTCCATAGCAGCCTTGACTGCAAGCATTGGGGCTGGCTTCCCAGAAAAGGCTTGAATGGAGAAACAAATCTGGGAGACAGGGTGGGAACAGACCATCTCTTCTGCCTCTGAAAGCAAGTTCTTGCTCAAAAGATTAATTGAAGGTAAGCTTGATATTGTAAAGCAAGTGCAAGACTTCTCAGCAATAGGTAAGTATATTTTGGTAGGCTGGACAGGATGAAGGATACCAAAAATACCAAGGCCTTGATGGGGAAAAAAAAAAAAAATTGACCGTTCTGCCCATGGAAGTGAAAATGCCACTCACAAGAAAATGTCCCACACTTTACTACAGTCTGGGAAAATTTGCAAGCACAAATCCCAGTTGAGGGGTCTTTTCATGATCCAAGACAAACCAAAGGAGTTTCTGCAGAGCTTCATCAGCTCCTGAAACACATAAATTCACTTGAGGATAACCCAGGCTCCTGCTCCTCCCCCCACAGTCACTGTTGTCTCCCTGGGCAGGTGAGCAGCAACAAAAATATTCATGTTACCTGTGCTGAGCCCTGCTTTGCATCCCGTAGCAAAGGCATCTTTCAACAGCCCTCCACTAATTTGCAACACCAGCATCCTGTCAGAGCATGAAGGTTTGCCCTGCTTGCTGGATTGTTTTAGGATTCTTTCTAAACATCACAAAGATTGCCCTCAAACGGTAAGATAAGGGCAATCTTAATGGACAAAAACGACACGGCAAAACTGGGTTTTGTTCTGAAAACAGAAAATTAAGTGCACACATGGCAGACAGACCAAACAATGCTGCAATGCTCACAGGGAGGACAAAAATAGCATGGAGATACTGGCTTCATGTTAGCACAGGAGCCAACCACACCCTTCGGCTGAACACCACATGGGAGCCATTCCAATTACCCAACGAGCAATTATTGAGTCGCTGCACTCAATTTTATCAGGGAGGCAAGGCTGGCATTACTAGCATTTGAAAAGGGATGGAGAGCAAATATTGACTACTCTGCCTGACGCCAGTGACTCCTGCAGCTGCAGCTCCTGCCAAACACACACTACTACTGCTGATTTGAAGAACTTGCATTTGGGGCTGGTTACAGATGGTTAGGATGAGACACTTGGCCTTGTTTTGGTTGACATCCATATTAAAATGCTTCATTATGCAATAGGGGCCAGATATTGCAAGTGTTGATTCACGTGGGCAGCTCTCAGGCAAATGTCTCACCTGGTGAAAGTACAAGGTAGTTATTCCACTACACACATGTAAGAGCACCTTAAACCCTCCACAAGCTACCTAACACAACCCACTGGGCTGCCTTCCAAGCAGCTGCTGCCTCCGCTGCAATGTGCCTTTTTTTTTCCTACCCAAACAGTAATAACAGAATCTCCTCCTGAATTAACAACAGAACTCCATGCTTGCCAGTATTCCCCCAGCTTGCAGTGCAGCAGTCAGGGTTTCCACACCACACACACTCAGTGCAGATGTGCTCCTGGAACCATGGCAGGAGGTTGTACTGCAATTTTCAGGCTAAATGTGTTTTTCCTCCCAGGGAACCCTCCAATGCTGCTGCTCAGAGGCACTAATGATTTAATCAAGCTCTCCAATTCTTATCTCTACCACGTGGTTAATTAATACAGATTTTTATTTTTATGAGGGTGAATGGATTCTTTGTGTAGGTCTTTTTGTAGGACTCGAATTGACCTTGGTTTTCTCTTGCCCTAGTTTTCAAAATGCCACTGACCTAGAATAACAAAGCTATTAAAAAACCCCAAACCCTGATCATTCCCTTTACTTTGGGTCAAAACTCACTAAGCTAAAAAAGTGGATCTAAGAGAACAGAATAAGAACCTAGTAATCTGAAAACACCCAAATCTATCACATTTCACCCCGTGTTAACAACTCTTTAGGGAGGAATAACACATACAAGCAATGTGTCACGTAGGATAGCCAAAAATCAATACACACTGCTGGACAATGACTGTTTTATTCAGTAATGAGCCACCAACAAGTGCTACAAACCAGGCTGATCATTAGGAGTACAGGGACCTGGCAGGGACCACGTGAGTGCTGAACTCTCCCAGGAGGGAGAGGAGAGCAGCAGCACTGCCAGCCACTCTTTTACTCTCAGCTTTCCTTAAACCTTGATGCAGAAGAAACAAGACTTAAAATTAGTCTACTCTCCTCTTCTGCCTTTCATGCCTCCTCCCTTCCTGAGGTGGGGGAATGGCAGCTCCAAGGAAAGCACCACCTCCTCCTTCAGCAGGGAGCTGAGGGAAGCAAATTGTGGCAGAACAGATGTAGCTTGTCCATCCACACTCATCAAACATTGTCACCAAACAGCAAAGAGGATTTCTTCTACCACAACAACTTGTGCATCACTGCCAGTGAACAATTTACAACTGTATGGCTTCTTAAAAAAAAAAAAATTTAAGCAATCACTTTAATGAGCACAAGCCTGTCATCTCATCTCTGTTTCACCAGGAGGAATTACCTCTTGTGTATGATATTTTTATATCTTCCTTTCAGCACTGAGGTCAGCTGAGGCTATGTCTACAGCAGTGTGCAGGGAGCTCATCAGGAACAGATCAGAGCTGCTGTTCACAACACAGTGTATCCACCATGTGTGCAGGGACAAAGGTTGTGTGGGGCTACCTCCAGCCCCAATGCCCACAGACAGCCACAGCACCTTCCTTATTTCAGTTTCATTCAAAATAACCATTTCCACACTCCCTGACAGTGCAGCAAAATGAACCAAAGGATGGGAAGCAGGGATAGCCAGGAGAGCTCCTTCATGACAACACTGCTGGTATGAACTAATACACCAAGTAAGTACATTCTTTAAATGACTGGAACCATCAGAAGAACAATTAAGTACTTGCCAATCCAGGGAGAGAGAGAGCAATTAACCCCCAAGCCCTTTGTATAGTCCCTTCCCTTCCACCCAGAAACAGCTTCATGTTCTGCAGACAGGAAAGCAGGGAAAAGAGTTATTTCCAGCATTTATGTTCAGCAACATGGTGTTAAGCAATTAAAAACAAACACAGATTTTTCTGTCAAGACTGAGAAGTTTACCCAAAACCCAATGAAGATGAGGAAAATACCTCTACAGACAGGAATAAATTTCAAATCCAATTATTACATAATTATTAACTAAATCACTACTACCACATCAGTGAAGCAAGTGGAAACTTTCTGCACTACTCCCTTCAACCTCCTTTTCCTTTTGAAAGCCAATTGTCCAGTTTACTAAAAGTGCTTCTAACACAGAAGTGTGTTCACACCAAGCTTTGCCCTCCTGGCTTTATTAAACCCTTTTAGCAGCCCTACTCTGAATCACCACTGCCTTTACTGCCACCACAAAGTGATGTTTAGTACTCAGGGGCATGGGCAGGTTGAGAATTAATTCTTAAAAGGTACCAAGTCACATCATTTAGGTAGCAATATACTTTTAAAGATAAATGTTCAAGTAGCTTTTCTAATTTTAAAGAAAATGAAAAATGAAGCAGGGATCTGACTGTAGTGACCTCACAGGTGCCACAGGAGACATCCACACTCCCTTAGCATTCTAATTCCAGCTTTTAACCAGTTATGCACCAGTTATGCATTTAGAAGATTGAAATTCACCTAGCAGGGAACACTTTTATGCAACTACACAAGCTATTTTTTACATCAGGCGTGTGAAGCAGACAAAAATACCCATGACTGAATTTTTTCAAGGCAGTGTCATATGTCAGTTGCCTCTCCAGTGCCATCAGCCCTGTCACATGCCACGAAGCCGTGCAGTTACGGGAACTGTGGAGCAGCTCCTCACCCAGGCTACATAAACCAGGAATAAATTGCTGTGCAGCTCCTATGGGAGCTTTTTGTAAAAGTCACCCTTGTAAAATTGCAATAAACATTTAATGGACTTTTTTAATTGTTCTGGTTAAAGGAAAAAATGTGTAGCTGCCATAAGCAAGTGGCCCCAAAAGATGAGACATACAGTTAAATTAAAATAAAAGCCAGGTAAGAAGTATTTATTTACCTGACCTCTGGATGAATTAAAAGGGTCCCAAAAAGAAAAACCCCTTTACTCAGAGATGAGTACAACCTATTACAAGGTGCACAACAAAACCTATCCATACATATTCCCATATTTGCAATTTCACTTGAAGAGAAATCATTCATAAAGGATTAGACATAGCTGCATGACAGTGTAATTCATTTTTATCACTAAACTCTCTTCAAAAACCGTTCTCTTCAAAAACTCTCTTCAGCTTTAGCAACCACATTCCCATATTATCATCCTTTGGGTTGCAATAATAAACAGTAACTCACGGATTAATAAACCGAGCCAAAAATTAGGACCCCTGCAGTTAATTAACCAGCGAAAGAGTAAGTACATGTCCCAAACTCCAAGAGCTAAAGCACACTCTCTTGTGTTTGAATTAGCTCAGCAAGCATGAAAAGAAAAGGGAAAACAGATTTCTGTACAGGCTTGGTGGGAAGCGCCACACACGGCGTTTGTTTGCTATCCCAGGGAAGACAGGGGAAGGATTTGTGCATGGGACAAAATATAGAGGTTGAATCCTCCCACAGGTAAAGATATTTAAGTTCCAAAAGCAAAAAGTAATCTGTTCCAGAGTGCCACAAACCCTGCAGAGTTCCTGCTGCAGCCACCCATCCGCGAGCAGCCGCGCATTCCCCTCGCTGCAATCCCGCGCTCCTGCTCAGCAGCAAAGCGTGGCTCCATCTCCAACAGCTCCCAAACACTGCCAGGAAGCCCTTCTCCTACCAAGCAGCCCTTCTCCTACCAAGCAGCCCTTCTCTTATCAAGCCCTTCTCTTACCAAGAGACATGCCTCCTCATCTCAAGTAGCCAAAGGCAAATTTGGATGTTGACTGCACCTCTTCAATTCACAGAAAGGACAAGCGGGAAGCTGGATCCCTCTCTGGGGCCAGCCCATGATGCAGTGATGGGAGGGAAACACAGGAGGAGGAGACACAGGGCAAGGATCCTGCTTTATTCCTCCCATGCTCACTGCCAGCCAAGCCCTTCCCTGTCCCATCTACACCAAAAGGGACTTTAAGTTTCAATGATGGCCCATGGTGCAATGAAGCATCTCCCTATCAAGCATCCTCTGCTCACCAAAATGTTTGCAGATTGCCTGGCAGCAGAAACCTTTCCCTTAAGTATTCCCCCACTGGATATAACAGGTCCAGCTCCAGGCTTTGCACCTGCACTTTTCCACGGCTGTGCAAGGACACAAAGCAATCCTGTAGCTGCTTTAAGTTGTGCTGTATCAGAAAACTGCAAAGAAGCAGAGAGGTGCTGAAGAGAGGGCCCAGAAAATGCTGACCTTAATCTGATTAAATTTTATTATAACATCTGGGACAGAGGGAAGGGAAAAAAGAAAATAAAACAAGCCTGCCAGTTCCTGACATCATACATTTTCATAGCAATTTCCATTTTCTTGGCAGGGAGGGAAGGGGTAACTATTACTCTCATCTGGGTATCAGCTTGAAAACAGGTAAAGGTTAAAGAGCAATACATAAATCTGAAAAGATCCATAGATAAGGGTTTATATTCTTGCAGCTTTTTATTTCAGCCTCACAATTTTGTGACTACCTTTATCATTTGAAAATGCGTAGAGATGGGGAAATTAGAAAACATACTGCTTTCATTTATTCACCTATTTTCTTCATGTTTTTCAAGCTTCATTAAGTCTCCTTTAAGTAATTAGCTGACAAGAAAGATGAGAACAAAGTTACATTGTTACCTATTTTCCAGTGAGTTTCTTTATGGCATCTTCTAGGCCAAACACTGTCAAGGAAAGTGAATGTTCACCCTTGAACACTCTTCTATGTAAAAACCCACTAACAAGCTTTTACACTATTAACCAACTAGCCATAAATTAATAGGACTTCTATAATAATAATTAGAACTACTAAGTAGTAAACTGTCCACTAATTACTTAAAGGAGATTGTTCTTTCCCTCATTTCCTTTTCTTCCCGAAAGTGCTGCCCTCACAGAAGACTGTAACTTAGACAGCAGTCAAACATACCTAAAATAACATACCTACACATGCCAGGGAAGGAAAAAAATAAAGCTAATGATTTTGTTACATTTTTTTAGGCATAAACTACACAAAGTTATATGACCAAACTAACTGACATGTTATGTTGATCTTGCCCTGATTAACCAGACTAGACAAGTGCTCTATACCCATGGGATGCCTTTCAGGAATAATAGAAGGTTGGGTCACAAAGAACTAAAAAGCAGATTAAAATATATCTAGAATACATCCAGACTAGATCTCACTCCTGCTTTTTTTCCTTTATGCACATCTCCTGTTATGCTGTGTATTATACAACACGGGGCATATTCTTTGAAGCTATCCCAGCAATGTGAAAAAGGAGATCATAACAAGTTTTACATCCATCTGCAGTCACACAAAATGTAAGCTGCTTTTCTGATAGTTATAAGCAGCTACTCCTTGAATCTGAAATTTTTCTAACACTTCCCCAGGTGGATCTGAAGATTTAAAGCAATCAGTGTCGCCGGCTGCTTCACGAATCTCATCTCAAGATTCCTATTAATGGAAAAACGTGTTTCCTTGAGTGACCCTATTCTTCTTATTTGACCTTTGCTACCACAGATCTGTGAGCAGAGCTGCTAATGGTCCCTCTATGTCATGTCAGGGAGCGTGTCTTTGGTGCTTCCTCACAGCTGTATTGCCATTTGCTTGTTTGACCCTGAGCAGACGCTGCAGCGCCACAGCTCCATACACAAAATGTGTCAGGACCATTTGTTGTGTCTTCAATCATCACAAAAAATTGCTCATGTCACTTCTAAGGGATGTCTCTGGATGTTTTACAGCAGCCAGGCACAGGCAGCTTGGGCACAAGATTTGCAGTGTGTTCATTTCAGCATAATGTAAGAGTCCATTTCTTACAGCAGAGAAATACATTTCAGTTTTGCTAAGCAGGGTTCCTTCAATGAGATATTGACCAAAAATCTTAATTGTTATTCAACACAAACACTAACCTGACTTTTCAGGAAAAAAAAAAAAAAATTTGAAAGTAAAACCCTGTCCTAAAAATGGCATCTAACTTCAAATCCGCCTTCAAGCTAGAGAGTATTTTCCAAATCTGTTTCACAACAGCAGCCATCTCAGCGTTTCTACCCAAGGCTGAGTTTGACTGGCACAACAAATGTGTGTCTGACAAGCTGTGCTTGGTGCAAAAGTCAGACTAGCTCCTTTCTGCTACAAGCTTTTGCTTGTTCTCCTGAAAATGCAGTACTGAAGAAGAAAATTCACCATTAAAGATGCTTGGCTTTAGACCACTATTAACACTCACTCGTCAAAACACATGGCTTCAACGACAGTATTAGTGCAAATATGGATCACAGAAGTGACTTGACAGAATATTCTTTTGCACCATCTGTTTTCAACATATTTGCTCTCAAGCAAGCACCACAGAAATTTCATTGCAAGGAAGTTAAAAGGAAATAGCTCTGTGGAAACAGGAGTTAGCCCATCCGTTCTAGGATACCCAGGCTCTAAACACATCAAAACCCAGCTTTTCAGAGGGTTAGTCCTGCTGCCTGGTCTAGCCACCTTGACAGCCTCCATGAATATGTTTACAGCAAAGTCAACCTCCACAGAAAATTCTTATAGAAGGAAATTCAACATGTGAGTAAGGAAAACCCAAAAGTTCTGAGAAGCCAGGTCAGATGCGCTCATCATCATTTAACTGTTCAGGTAGCTTCATTATGAAATAATTAAAAATCACCACAAGTTATAACACATGACAAGTAAGAACAAAAGACTTGACCCATAAGCAATTTGTTTAGAAGCCACAAAAATTATCTCCATTTGCAGGGGATATAGTAATTAAAAACCACAACAACAAAAAAAATAATAGCGAAGTCAATAGCTTCATTAAGATAGCTCAATGCAACTACCTAATTGTCAGCAAACTGAAAACAGGGAAACTAATGAACTGGCCTGTTTTCATGCTGCTGGTTCGAAAACAGTTTACACCAACATGTATTCTGAGTAACAAAGCATAAGAACCAGTGAGCACATCAGTACCAGAAAAGGCAACTGATCTGAAAATACCATGAGAAAATACTACAAGAGTTTATCTGTCATTTCTCTGCTGAGGCCGCCCCCCTGAAACACAGAAACATCTGCAAAGAAGCACAGACATGAACTAACTACACTCACCATAACCCCAGTTTAAATAGGTTTCTCAGAATTTCCTGCAACTTGTACACACAGCCACAGATTTTTGACAGAAATCTAAATTAAAAAGGCATGGAAAATTTCAGTGACTTACCTTGCAGCGTTAGATGGAGATCATCTATTTCAGAGGAAGCCTGCTCCTCTGTTGATGCAGATGACTGCTGTGATGCCATACTGAATTCTATGGAGATTCTTTAATCAATTTCCAAACTGAAATTATTAAAAAAAAAAGGAAAATCAGTACAGTTTTACATAAGAATTGATAAAGCTTAATGATGAAGTGGCACCAAGATATGCATTTTGTTTCAGGTTTTTTCCCTTGGTCAGCTGTTTCCTTTGTTTATACAGAATAAAGTGACTGTTCCTACTGAAGGAACCCCAGCTTTGGTCCTTTGACTCTTTCTTAACAGTGGCCAGCAGCACTCCACAATACAAACCAGGATCCCAGTGGGTCTTGCCATGAAAACTAAAGCACCAGGATTAGGAAAATTCAAACATTGTTGCTTTCTTTGAGAAAGCCAAGGTGACAAAAGCTCACATTGCCTTCTGCAGACTGGTAATGCCAAACCTCATTTTTTAAATCCTTGTACCATCCAGATCTCCCATCCTGCCTGGATAATTGTTGCAGAATGTAAACAATTCAGGCAGAATCTGAAAAGATTAAGGTGAAATGAAAAAGTAGCAGTTCTCAAATGAGAATCAACACATCTGCTGTCTGTGTCTGATATCTTTGTTACTCCTCAACCCCCATGAAGAACTTTCTTCTTCCAACTCCTCCACTTTCCTCTCCCTCGATACCTCCCCTATCTCTAATGCAACTTTAGAAAACAATATGCTCTATCTTCCTTAACAAACTACAAGTGTTCCTCATTCTGCACTACTGTTCCATTTACCACTGTGGGAAGAACTGGATGCTTAAGATAGAGACTTATTTTTATCAAGAACCCAGAAGCGAAACAAATTCAAAAAGAAATTAAGCTGCAAATTAAATTAGGGCTCACTCAAAGAAGCTTTGTTACCTACACAACTGTAACCTTTTCACCAGAACACAAGGATTTCCACACCATATATTAACAACTCATCCACCAAGTATATGTCAAAATAAAGGGCGTGAGTAGATGAGTCAGGAAATACAACATTAAGGAATGCCAGAGAAATTCTTACATCCATTCCCTTGTGCACATGAATCATGAGGCAGCCTTTGTTTACTCCACTCTATACTATTTTTCCTCACTCTCTGTCTCCTTCACTGAGCAGAAAGGAGAACATGCATTCCATGAGGAGCTCTTTAATATTTTTTACTTTCCTCATCCTGAACAATGTGTATCCTTGTGCTTCATCCAAGAGCTGCTCTGATGACAGGATTATTGAGTCCCTCCCAAGATTTGCTGTGGCACTCACCACCCCTGCATCTGAACACTTCACAAACATCAATCAATTCACATTTACAGCACCTACCTGAGCCCAGGGGTTATTGCCCACATTTAGAATCACAGCATGCCCTGGGCTGGAAGGGACCATCAGCCCAAGCCCCCTCCCATGGGAACATCACTCTACTGATGACAAGCAAAGGCCAGACAGAGAGAAAAAAGGCAACAAAACAAGCCTCTGGATTTCCAGAGAAATAGATGTTAGCTCATATGGCTGAAGCACTGATTTCAACTCTTGGAGTGACCGTACAGCACTTCTGCAAGTCACCAACAACTTACAGCAGCAGCTCAAGGCACCAGGTTTGAGCAAGGGGAGTTCTGGCTGGGGCAGGTGAAGGTCAGACCTGTCCGAATAATCAAAAAAAAACCCAAATTTTGCAAGAGTTTGGCTTGCTTTGCAAGCAAGAATAGGAGGAAAATGACTAATTTGATCTTTGGCTGGCACTAGAACATGATTATAAAAACAAGCCAAGCCCTGAGGTTAGGATGGAAATCATAAGGTATCTAAATTAGCCAAGAAAGACAACAAAATGTTGGGCACCAGCAGAGATAGAGAAGTCATTATCCCATTCTGCTCAGCACTTGTCAGGACACCTGGAATGCTGGATGCAATTTGGGACCACGCTGTACAAAATACTTTGTGGACAGGCTGGAGAGAGAAGAGCACAAAGATGACCAAAAGACTGGGAGGCCTTGTGGGGAAATGGCTGAGAAAATTGGGTTTGGTGAGCCTTGAGAAGAGAAGGTTGAGGGAAGACCTTATTATCATGTTCCAGTATTTGAAGGGTACCCCCAGAGAGGATGGAAACTCACTTTTTACAGAGTCACATGGAAAACACAACGGGGAATGGGTACAAGTTACTGCTAGGGAGATTTTAATTAAACACAAGAGGAAAGTTTTTCATAGAACTATAATTCATTGGATTCATCTCCCCAGGGAAGTAGTGGATTCCACAACATTGGCACTGTTATGATTTGACAGGGCAGGATGCTGTGCCATCTTGTCTGGACCATGCTTTTAGCACAAAATATTGGACAAGATGGTCCTTGAGGTCCCTTCCAACCTGGAATTCTATAATAAATACTGGAACAAGGATGGGCAATGGCTGAGCAAGAATCCAGTGCTCACAGCTATGTTGCCTATGCCCAAGGCAAGGCAATCTTTCCTAGGAAACTTCCTTCTTTTTTCTCTCAAGGTTAAACAATACAAACCCAAAGTCTAAAACCACAAAACTTCAGGTGGCCTTAATATTTTTTGGCTATGACCAAATCTTGAATTTGGTTTTTTGATCACCACCTTGAAGATGATGACAAACAGCCCAAGTACAAAGTATGTAAGCAAACCCTCCAACAGTGGAAACTTCCATATCTGTACAACTTCAAAGCATCCACATTTGAGATGATGACACGGGCAGAGCCAATTTATGTTCAACTAACTGGCATGATGCTAGAGTGTCACTGGGACCACAGTCCAGAGAAAAGGAGCAGGATTTGCCATTAAAATTCCATTATAATAACAGGAAAGTATGCAAGTGCCATGAACAACTGTGATGGACATTTCATAAACAACACAAAATATATTTTTAACCTTTCTGTGACTGTTCTTCTTCTGTCCCCAACCTCTGTGAGCTACAGCAACAACACACCACAGTGTCTCCTTTTATGTTTTTGCACAGCACTTCATGTGATGGGACCCCAATCTCAGTTCAGATCTCCAACCAGCAAAATAGTTAAAGCTAATAAAACTTCCAGGATTTAAAAGCAGAAAGTATATTAAGGTCTAAAGCAGGAATAAACTTCAATTGTTACATTACGTATTAATTAATTAACTTAAATTACAGCATATGATCATAGAACACATATAAGTAAAGAAAAGCATATGCTCTTATATTCTTTTAAAGTCAACTTATGGCCTCCTTCCCAAAAGGATGGGAAATTTTAAACTTTTTTCTTTAAACACAGACACCCACTCAACAAATCCACAATGCAGGTTATGAAGACACACAGCTAATACCAGGCAAATTTATGCTAAAGCTTTTATGTCCCTGAAACCTTCAGTTCACCATCCAACACAGCAGATGCATTTTGCCCTGCCCCAACAGAAGACTCCACAGCTGCTTTGAAGGGGAGACACAAACACAGCCTTGGAGGACACACCTGGAAGGATTAGTCTTCTTTAAAAGGTACAAGGTACAGATTGTCTGAGAAGGGATTATACAGGGACAATGTGCCCACTTTGTCCTCCTCTCTGCCCCAAATTTCATTCAAATGCAGCATTATCAACTGTAACTATATCATTACAGCCTCTGAAGACTCTAAAACAATCAAGCTCTGAAGAGTCAAAAACCACCAACCAGCAATGGTTTTTTCATTGGCAGTAGGAAGGATCATCTTTTCTACTTCACATTTAAATCAGTTATTTTGTTTCATAACAACTCAATGAACTGCAGAGCTAAACCAATCCCTTCCCCTTCAAGAAATGCTGGACAACTAGAAAATATATACCACAGTGGTGAAAAATAAATCAAATGCTTTCAAACCATACTTTGTCAGTGGGGATAAAAACAAAGGCGAAGGGAATGACCTTGTCTTTCCCTCTCTCTGGAGAGTCTAGCACTAATGTAGGGAAGCATTAACTGCCTACACCTTGGGATAGCCTGTGAAGTACACAGAATCAAAGAGGCAGCTCCAGGCACACTGGGATATTACTTCCAATGGATTCATTTCCTGTGGATTAATTTATGTGAATTGCACCAGAGCTGTTCTGCAAGCTCATCTTTTCTTCAACACAGGGTAAGTCATACATGAAAGGTGCCATTAGCAATGTCCTCCTGGAGAAGAAAGCTTTCCGTGATATTCACCAAAGGGGCAAATTCTTGGCCACCTGGGCTCAATCCACAGCTCAAATGGTTAAACCATCAACAAAAGCCTTCCCTGTGATGAGGGCACTCCAAAGACTAACCCTTCTTCCTGTACCTCTCCAGCTATTTCCACAATGGGCACCTTAAAAAATTGGTGAAAATTATATCAGCACAGTGGTATCACATCAATTCTACTGTAATTTCCCTTCCTCTCCCAAATTCAGTTGATATCAGCCAGCAGATTGCAGAAAATCCTGAGCATTAACATACAGACATAGGCACACTGATAAGAGAGAAACCTAAGAGCAAGTAGCAGACTGCAAATCTCAAAGAACTAACCTGAAAATAATCATACCCAGGCTTTACATTCCATTATCATAAGAATAGACAACACTGATTTAAATACCTTGTCTCCAGTGAGGCTTAAGTCCTAAGGAGACCTAAGAGATGCTCTTCTTAAGCAGGGTCTTTGTAAGGACATTCTTGTCTCAGAAGAAAGGGTGAAAAAAGTTTCAGATGGATTTAGAGGATTCATTAGAAAGGATTTCACAGCCTTAACATTAGTTCAGATCAGGGTGGTTTGCAAACCTAGGCTTTCAGCTGTTCCAAGTACCACAGATGGTAAAATTCCATTGCATGGAAAACCCAGCAGTTACACAGCATGCTCCTTACAGTTAAACCACTGCCATCTTCACAAAACAATGCATGTAACTACAGCTAAAACAGCAAAAGGGTACTCCATCAATTAATTTAAAGCTACCTCTACGAAGCAGCTGTGCACAGCATTCAGGAAGCAAGGTAAACTACTTGATGTGATTTCCACACTGTCCCAGGTAAGAGTGTTTTCAGTCCCAGAGTTCCCAGCTAACTTGTGCATGTCCCTGCACAGATGTACTCTCACAGCCCTCCCCAGGAGCCAATCTTGAAAAACCATATGCCATGAAATTAGCTTAGTTTTGCACTCCTTAAAGCTGAAGACAGAAGATACCTTGCAAACAAGCCCAGCTAGAGGTAGCTGAATATTATAACCCACTGTTAGTAAATCCCTGCTTCATTGGTTTTGCCTTTGGAGATCCATGCCCCATACTTTCTCAATTATACTGGCTACATGCTTTCCACTGGTGTTGCAACAGGAATTACAGACATCTTTTCACGGCATCTCCAACCGCTTGTTTTTACTTTTCCTCCTTTGAAGTGCCACTGATTATTTATGACCCACTCAGGGACTCAAAGACCTGCCCTCCACAGAGGCCTCTCCATGTAAACTGAAGTCTGTTCCTAGCAACAGATTATTATTACTCATGCACTGAGCCAAGCCAACATCATGAACAAAACCAGCAGATTTTTATCTTTGGTGAACCAATCCAAAGGAAGCAGAGCTCCACAATGCTGACCAACTGAAGACCCTTTCCTTTTTGGCTATTAACAAAGATCTCTGTTTATTTTAGATTCAGAAAGAAGAAGCAACAGTCAGAGGCGTGAGCCTTGAGCCTTGCAAAGTGCTTCTAAGCCACCTTTTTTTGCTAAGCTATCCTTCTGTAAGTTTGACAGAACTTCCCTAAAGGCAAATTGTTGGCATCCAAATCATGACCCCATGACCTAAATAATTATCACAGGAAACCTCACATCAAGTTGGTTTGGTTTTCACCCTTTTATAATATTTTCTTTTCAAATCACTTCTGATGTACTCACACCTCTGTTAAGCCTGAGAAGTTCACACAGCACTTCAGTTTGATGGTCCTGCTTTATCCTCAAGACTTCACTTA
>WEIU01006540.1:160633-171843 GCA_013389925.1 Aegithalos caudatus | reverse complement strand
ATCATCTTTTCATTTAAACTCTTTTTTTTTTTTTTTTTTAGATCCTACTCCAAACTGAAATTCATCCCTTCCACCCTTAAAATGCTTGCCAACATTGCTCTTCTGGGCCATCTTGGATTGTAGCACGCTCCCAACTGGAATGTGATCACACAGAAAACATGCTGATCCCCCTCCCTTCAAAGCCAGATCCTCAGGAGGCAAAAATCAGGACAGTATCGTTGACAGATCTACCTTGACTTGTCCTCTGGAGGAACTGACAACTCCTCTATGTCTGGCAGAAAAAAATTATTTGTCATTATCCAGTATGCAATAATGACATATTATCTGTGCTTCCCTGTAGGAAGAAAAGTGCTTCCATTAGGTTTCCATCCCTTTGAAGGTGATACAGAAAAGAGGCTATAGCCTCCTGATCCTACATAACACCCAACAGCAGTCAGATGGGTATCAGCCAGTCTTTTAATAAGTGGTATTAGTGCATGTGGCATCAGACAGACCCTGCACTGCCTGGGATGAAGTTAAAATAAGCCTGGCCTTGGGTACTTCTATGCTATCAGTAGCTGGAGATGAAGGAATCGAAAAAAGAAAAGCTTGGAAAAGACTGAACAACTCTGCTCAGGTAGAACCAAACCAAGAAAGCATTAGATAGATCTGCAAGACACCAAGCCTAGAGAACAGAAGATCTTCAGGAGATTCAGAGCTGGACACGAAGCTGCACCCCACTGCCACAGAAATTATCTTGTCTCCTGTGACCTGATGCTCTGGAACCAAGTGGACAAGTAAGGACTCCTCCAAAAAGGAGAGCTGCAAGACAAAGGCAGCTCTTGTAAGTTTATTTATGACAAGCAGCAGCAGTACATTTTTGTTATCCAGGGACTTCCCAGGGATCTATTTATAGTTTTTGAAAACCAGCCACGAGAAGCATATGAGTATACAAAACCCACACCATTTTTAAGGCCAGCAAATGTTGCTGGTTTGTCTTTGATTTACACATCAGTAACACTGCCTGTTACAGAAGCACAATGGATCTTCTCATTCTGTTAATCAATTTTAAAACACTGTTAGCTAAGTGTCTTTCTTGACCTTTTCTCTTTTTGGGGAGGTGGTAATATATCAGTCATCCTGGTACAATTACACAGTTTGAAAACTGTACTAACTCCATGCTGATGTTAACACACACAGAGAAAGAAATGGTTTTATTAACAGAGCTAAGCCTTGTTCACACAGTCACAAAGGTTAATCCATAGAGGTGCACGATGCAATTACTTGCCCTCAGAATAGGAGCCTATCTCACATTTATCTGTTCCCAAGTGGGAAGGCAGTGACAAAGCACACTGACTAAAATTGCAGAAACAATTCAGTTTTCAACAGGTTTCTAAGATTTTCCATACTGTTAATAAACACAAGAACTGCTCAGAACCTAAAATCATAGTTGTTAAGGTAAAAAGGAGGAGTGTTGAATGCTTGGAAGCTCAGGAGGCTGATGCCATACACCTCGATCACCCCAGGGTCCACTGCTATGCAGGAAGTCAAAAACACCATGGTGAGTTCATGCCTCCATCAATGACAATGAGGGCTTAGGCGACAATTCAGCCTCCAAAACACAAACCCCACGAGCACACTCCGGCCCAAAACTACCTGTGCAATGCCCAGAAGCTCCAATTATGCCCAAAAAGCCATGTCACTTGAACAGTGTGTTGTTGTGAGGCCGGAATACAAAGGTTTTTTCCAGAGCAGGGGTTGGTCTCGCACTCCCCTGCCAGCCAGAGCAGCCCCAAGGTCGCTTCCCGCAGATAACGGGGCTGCAGGGAAGGGTTATCACAAAAACAACACGAGAAACACGGCCTGGCTCCAGATCCACGCTGTACCTGGGAACTGCATCCAGCACACAAACACGACCTCCTCCTACGCTCCGGGTTAACCAGGCAAGCAGGCAGCATGGCGACAATCGCTGCCATTTCACTCCCAGGAGCCTTTCCCCCTTTTCCCACGGCACACAGCCCTACCTGGCCACTTGCCCCGGCGAGCCGGGCTCAGGCTCAGGCTGTAGCCAGGCACGGCACACGGCGGCCACGCTGTGCCTGCCCTCCTTTGGGAAGGGGAAAGGGCGCAGCGCGGCCGGGCAGTGCCGGCGCCGCAGGCAGACCTGTGACCTTTGGCTGTGCATTCCCAGTGCCAGAGCCGCCGTGACACGGCTCCAGCTCCGCTCGGCACAGCCCCTCCTCAGCCTTCCTGGCCTCGAGTCAGGCTGTACAGTAGGGACAGGATGGGAATGGCTGCAATCAGACAGAGCTTTAGCTCTCATGCCTGAGCGGAACAAACTGGGCAATGCTGACCACGATAACCAAGCGAGAAGCATGGCAACAAGTTGTTCTTATTTACAATTGTTTCTTTCCCTCCCTTGGATTGCAACTGGAAGTCAGTGTTTTAATCCAGACTCACAGGCACACTGGAACCACTTTGCATGGTAAAGGTATTTAAAACAGCAATTTATAACAATTACACCTGCTTGGCATTAATGGCACGATATTCATGAGGAACAGGCTCCTAGTAATATTCTGTCTTTGAAGGAATACAAATGTTTCCTTCCTACTGCCTTCCCAATTCCCTTTTTCCCCAAATAAAGGAAACAGTCAGATGGTTAACAAACACATTATTCCGTTGAGCGAAGCTCTCCTAAGCAATAAAAGGCCTGGAGTTTCTAAATTAAATCATTACACTGTTCAGAAAGACCTTCCTGAGAGCAGTAATCTGCTCTTTCAGGAAGTTAGGAAAAGAGAAAGCCACTAGGGATAGTGGCAATCTGAAGGCAGGAGTTTCCACTAAAGCAGAGACTTGCTGTGACTGAGCAGAATCCCTGGAAGCAGCAGAGCAATGTTTGCACAACAGAGCTCGCAGACAGAGCCATTGACGGTGCCGGGGAAGGGGAGGAAAGTGAACTGCACCGTGGATTTGGGAGCCAAAAGAGAAAGGGCACGTCTCAAGCTAAACTCATCTGCTTTGGCAATATTCCTGCAAGGATCACAAACTCGTTGTGACCACTAAATATAGCAAAGAAAAGGAATCTACTGCAAGTAGCTCTCTCCGGCAGTGCTCACTGTTTTACGCGGGCAGAAGGAAAACACAAAAGAGATTTGTCAAGGAAATGGCAAACGAAGCTTGCCAAATTTGAAGGGCAAATTACAATTTAAATGATAGGTCCTAGCCTGGCAGCTGTGAATTCATCAGCTTCTCTCTCAAGCATGTCCAATCAAGGCTACAGCAATGCAAGCTACTACGCTTCCCCAGCACACCTGTCCTCTGACTTGGAGGGGCTGCCTCTCCAAAGACTGAGTTTTTCATGTCCCTATAATTCTTCCAGCTGAAAATTCCCTTCAAAGTGCTAGTTCAGGGCCTTGTTTATCTGTTTTATGCCTTCTGTCCCACATGCTTCAAGGTCTGTGGGCAGAGCAGCCTTTCTACAAGCACAGCCTGCAGGTTCGCATGCCTGTGTTGGTTCTGCACATGAGAAAGGGACCCCTCAACGGTGGCATCTCCCACACTGACAGTGCAGGACCTCCTCCACTAAGAAAAGCACTTTCCTTTACCACTTAAGACAAATAAAATATCTTTGTCTTTGCTTTTAAAGAATTAGCTGCTTCAGGGCAAAGAAAAAAAAAACCTCACGCACCTAAATCTCTGACTTACAGCATTGTTTCAAGCTTGTAGAGCAACATTTGTGTGCAGTGAAAACCTGGCCAAACTGTTACTCCTGCCAGTGCTGATGCCAGAGAAGACCAAACAGCCAAAAGCTCATAGACAACCCAAGCAGGAGAACTTAGTGTTGCACAGTAAACTGATAGAATAAACTATTCTCGCTATACAAAATAAAAGAAATAAAATGCAAGTGCAATTGCAAAGCCAAGTACTCCAAATTAGAAACAACCCAGATTAAAGAATGCCTTACTTATATCATGCATTCCACTTCTGCACACTCAGGGTGACAACAGTCTTCCCATCCAAGTCTGGGATGTCCAGGCTGCTTTCTTTGAGAATCAGGATTTCTTACAACGAAGACAAAGCAGGACAGATGCCCGTGAGCCCCATGCATCTCCCTGGCTGAAAGGCACCAGCACTACCGACACAAAAGTTACTTACAGACAAGTCCAGTCAAGCACCAGAGGCTGTGTTGCGTAAGCAGAGCTGCTGCACCATCCCGTCCCGGGCCAGGCAGCACGGCCAGGGCCAAGCAGGTGAGGTAAGACATGAGCCAACGCCAGCCTGAGCCAACTCCAGCCCACTGAGGCGTGTCCCTGTACAGTTTTTAGGGACACACCTCTCAGAGCCACCATTCAGAACAAAACCCCAGCAGGGAGATGGCGTGTGATCACCAACACAAGCCCTTGGAACAGGATATGCTTCAATTTCCTCACAATCCACACACTTGGCTTTCAGTACAGTGAACTTCTGGACTGGCTTCTCGCAGAATTTTTGCAAGAAGAAACATGCTCAGAGTCACCTCTGAGCTTTGCAAAGGTGATGCCTTCACTCACCAACAAAACCTGTAAAGCCATTCCAAGGCTACCTGCAGCCCCAGAAAGGCACAAATGCTCTGCAGGAACACTCTGTACACACTAAATTGCACAGATACCCACTTCTACCCCCTTAGGAACTCCTGAGGTGACCTGGATATATGTAATTGGGAAGAAAATCCAGACTTCTCACTTCTCTAAAATGAAGCCGGTCCTGCTCCTGATTCCCTCTTACAATAACAAGCTCTGCTTTCTCCATCCCAGGGGTATTTCGTCACCAGCATTCCACCCAGTTTTGCATAAGAAACAACACTGCAAATGGTTTATCATACACTCTTTTTCTTTAAAAAAAAAGGCAACAAAAAAACCCACCAAGCCGTAAACCTGTCAGCCTGTGAACTGTGAAACCACTTGTTACAGTCTGAGCAGCTGAAGAAGCAGGATGACAATGCCAGGAAATACCTGGAATTGATCTTCAAAGTTTATTTTTGGAGACTGGCTTTTCTCCCAGCTCTTATTTAATAATTTGCTCTTTCCCTCCTCTCCCCAGTTGTTCTCTCCGGGGTCAAATTGCAATCTGTTTCACCTCCTGGAGTTCATCCACAGACCCCCTAAGAAGAACTTTAGGAATTAAATTCTGGCTCAGACAACACATTCTTTCTATTTCATGGCTATCATATTCTTTCTCATGTATCAATAAAGAATAGTGTGGTATTTGTCTGGAATCAGACATGCACGGGATCCATTTAACACTCAGTACCTGCCTGTGCTTCATATCTCTGCTACACAAGCAAATTTCTTCAGCACAGTCTGTCCCTCGACATTTAGCAAAAGAAGTCTTTCTCTTGTGAACGAGTTCTCCACACAGAAGGAATTTCCTCCTTAGCCTACCTGGTTTACCAGCACAGATCAGCTTTTGCTACAAGAGCTGGTGATTTATTTTCCAGACTAAATAACACAATGCTAAATAACACAATGGTGGCAGCGACACCTCAGAAGTGACCAGGGTGTGGCTCCCTGGATGGCTCCCTGAGGTTTGCATTCAGATATATCTATTGCACAATGTGAATGTCTCTGTTCAAAGTTTCCACACGTCACCCAACCACCAGGGAATAGCCACACCTGCTGCCCTGGGCCACGACAAGAGTGGACCTTTGGATATTTACCCCAAGATTTAGGTGCTTGTGACTGAGAGAACACATAGAGTCACCCTCAGCAACCTTGTGGGTGCACAATACATCAGCATTGTGCCTGAACTATGGATTTTTTGCAAGAGAAAGGACAGGGAAAGGAGGATGAGCCTCTGTAATTTTGCATAAGGTTTTCAGCCAAATGAAGAGAGTACGGGTGCTGTCCACACTGAGAGCCAGTGCCAGCCTCGCCCCCGGGAGCGCAGCAGATTGCAAGGCAGCTGTGAGGAGCCAGGCAGGGAAGGAGCAGACCCCTGGGAGCCCACAGTGTCCTCACTGCTTCCACCTCTGCCACTAACCTGATGTGCGACCTTGGAAAGGCCACTCTGCAAATCCCCTCCAGCCTCTCATTTACAGCAGATTGTCAGGTCCAGCCCGAAGCTCGTCTGAGTCCAGGGATTGACCAGGGGTGAAGGGTGGATTTAAAACTGGATGTTGCTGTCTGCTCCCCAGTCTCAGGTACAGCCAAATACCTTGCACTGCACAACTGAGTCAGGTGGAAATGAGGACACTCAGAGCCCTCCTAGATGCTCTGCTGGGACATGAGACACTTTGGCTGAGATTCAGCTCTCCTGACACTAAACAGTCACAGGAGCAATACCTCTGTAAGTGCTCATTGTTTGAGCTCAGCAGAAACAATGGAGAGGAACAGGCACTTTTAGGGCAGTTTGTCCAACGTATTTTTAGACATCCAACTCAGTGTGGATGAATCATGGCTCAAAAGCGTGTGCTCCTCTCCAGTGACTATGAAAGGAGTCTGGAGAACTGTCTCTCATGCAGATAGTTATGTTATATAGTTCAGCAAGATGAACTGTGGCTTTTTATGATGGGGGAAAGGAAGGAAACAAAGCAGCATCCCCTCAGATTACACTGAAGCGAGAACACTAGAAACACCTTGTAACTAGATGATACACAACCACCTTGGACTTGGCTTTGCTAGAAGAATTTTAATTCAGTTGTTGAGCTTGAATATTTCATCAAATATTCCTGCAAGCGTAGCTGCACATTGCTCACGATTCAAGAGCCTCCAAGCTGGATATGCTTCTTGTGAGTCAGCCTTCATTCCTTTCCCTGCATCATTTAGGTGGTTATTAACAACACAAACCCACACAACACACAGGTCTCTAAAGGAAATTGAACAGAACCCATTTCTCAAATGTCTCTGCAACCACTTCATGGATGGATGTACATAGGCTGTGTATCACAGACCAAGGGGTGTCCATGTCCAGTGTATTCCTTCCCCTCTCTGCTTAACCCTTTTGCTCCACCATTCACCATCTCCTGGTCTTTCACCTGGCAACCAACAGGCCAGAAGATTGAGAAGGCAGAACTTTTTCCCAGAAACCCCGTATTTCTGCCTTCTCCCTACACTTCCACAAAAGCAATTACAAGTGCTTTGTTTTCCATCTTAATTGTCATTTCCTGTGATAGAACTTGCAGCCCAAGTCTTAACGCTCAGATAACTAATGCCATTCTTTTCTCTTCTTCCTCATCCCTGGTCACAAACAGTATTGCTTGTACCAGGATCAGCAGTTCCTTAAAAACCACTCGAGCCAATCTGTGCAGCTGCATTGTGCAGGGAGTTATCAGCAGGCTGCAGGAAGGTTAGAAAGCAAACATGCCTCCCTACGAGACCAAAGTTATGCCTGGAGTCAAAGCTCCGGCCCGTTTCCCCTCTGTGGGGAGATAACAGCCTGTTCTACACCAGCTCTTTCCCTCACACAGCTTTCTGCTGTGCACACAAACTGGCCTAAACAGATGTTTTAGCTCCACTCCCTTCTTCTGTCCCTGTCCTGGTCCCTCTGCATCTCCACAGAAGCAGATTGTTCCATCTCCTGCTGTGAGTACTCTCATTTAGGTGATCTACAGAGGTGTCTTCTTTGTACCCTCACCAACACCAGGAGCTCTGTGTGATGCATGAAGGCAGCAGGAAGCCAGCCAGTATTCAGACACAGTATTTAGTCTTTCCACCTCCACTCTGCAATCCTTTTGCAAAGAAAATGCTCCAAACATGAGAGGCCTCTCCCCTCTTCAGCATTATCCCAAGCCAAAATAAATTCATCCTTCACAGTGACTACTTGCTACTGGCACCCTTCACGCTCTGCAGGATGCAAGTCAGTCCAGGAAGGGTAAGGCAGTGAAATTCATGTCCTATGGGATAACATACGCTGTATTTTATGATTCATAGTCCAGCAGCTATACATTCTACTGCAGGTATAAACTGCTCCTCCTGCAGGAACTGCATGTTGGCACAGAGAGAGCGAGGTGAACATTGCCTGTCCCTTAACATGGGTAACAATTGTACTCCCATACATTTACACTCCTGACCAATTCATCCATACCAGCTGAAGTAAAAAACTCCCTCTGACCCAAGTCAGATCTTGATCCCTCCTCTAGAGAGCAAAAATAGCAAAATCAGATCAACCTGCTCTGATAGTGTCTACATGGCCACCTCTGCCTCAGTTACAGGAGTCCCCCACCCAAACTGTCCAGGGATGAAATTCAGGCAAGGGAAGATTAGGCGAGAGGTGTATGAAATGTCACCTTCCCTTTAATCACAGCTTATGGATCCATCCCAAAGCGTTACTCATGCAGGGCTCCACACTCCACATTGCGTATAATCCCACTGCCTAATCCAACTACTTGTTCTAACAGGCACGTTGCTAGGAGTGGGGCCTTGCCATCACTGGGAGCATTCCTTCAAGACCACGTCCTCTCCCACATCTAGAAGTACCACGACTGCTCAGAAAAACCTGCAGGAAAGGTAGAGCAAGCGTGGTGGTGCACACACAGCTCATCCCTTCATCAGGACACAGCCCATGGCCATCCTCTCCCACGCTGCCAATCGTGTTGGGGAAACACTTCAGTTGTGGTAAGCAACAGATAAGCATCTCTGCACCGACACAGAAAAAGCATCTCAGCTGGTAGACTTTTAAAACCGGTATTTATTGTGCCTCAGGGAAGAAAATAAATTGGCTAAATGGGCTGAAAGGCACATCCTCGCTAGGAAGAGGTTGGATTGTCTCTTCGCATCTTTCGGCACAAACCCGGCCATTGAGAGCCCAGATCTAAAACAGAGCCGCAGTTGCTAAGAAAACAGCGCTGCAAACAGATGTCAGGAGATGATTCATGGAGTAAGGGCAAATCCCTGCACTACAGATAAACCAAAATGAATGAGGCTCTTTATACCTGATCTCCCAAGCTGGGCTTCTTCATACCCGCTTTGGGACTTTTTCTTTAGTTCCTTTCTATAGTCAGATGTTGCGGAAACTGAGCAGAGCTGAACTCACTGTTTATGGAATAATTACTAGTAAAGGGGTTTTACAATGTGCATAATGAACTCAACAAATGGGCTAAACTGTGGCCCATTTTTCCCCTGAAATAATGCAATTTTCTCTCAAAGCATGCAAGCAGTCTTTCCCAAAAACATATCAAAAGGAGCAAAATAAAACACATAGATAAAAACTGCAAAGGAACAAACAGTAACTGCTTGGGTTTTTTTTTTCTTACTTTCTCTTTCACCATAAAACTTAAAATTAGCAGCTAGGGAGATAAAGCATTTTCAAGCTATTAGATCATTAGCCAGCAATGCACTCCGTTCCTTGAATCACTTCATTGTGTCTGTGCTTAAAATCTTTGCCTGACAAAAAATTAAAAAATAGCTGGCACACTACAGGACTGGTCAAGTGCTACTGACACCAACAAAATTATCAGTTACTTTACTGAACTTCTAGTCAGATTTAACAGGAGAAAGATTAGCTAATTTCTTAGAATCTCCAGAATCATGTAACATCCTGAGTTGGAAGGAACCCCCAAGGAGCATCAAAGTGCAGTTCTTTGCCCCTCTTAAACCACTATACTCAAATCTTCGCATTGTATGACATCAGCAGTACTTAAAATAGAATTTCCTGGCAGTATTTGTAAGGAATTGTGTAAATAAATGAACTTTAATACATGTTTCTATAGAAAACTCAGGTAAAAAGGTAATTATCGTTCATCACCATTCATTTGGAAGAAGGGAAAAATGAACACTAAGTTATACTCATCTGAATAGGTGTTTGTACATAATTTCACATTAGGGGGGCCCAAACACAGCCACTGCACACATCAGTACATGGCAACACATTATTGTGGTCACTGCTGGTGTTTCACCTCCAAATTCCAGCGTCACTACCCACCCCTCTCCACCTCATCCCCACTGCCACCACCTGCAGATGCCGGGGCTTCCTCTCCTCCCCTGCCACCTCCTGCTCACTCCACACCACCCCATCCTCTCTTGCTCTGACATGCCTCCTTCTGCCTCGGAAATCAATTATTTAGGCTGCCCTGATTTCAGCGAGAGGTGGCTGCGTGTGTGGATACTGTTATTGTGAGCAGAGTTAACAGCTGCCACCTCGCTCCTTCTCAGAGCTGTAAAGCCACCCCAGCAGTGGCTGAAGACCATGACACAGCTAACCAGGCGCCAGCAGCCACGCATGTTCCTTCTGCAGGAATTGCATTTCACACAGAGATGTAAACAGACGAGCCCGCCAAGCTACAGCTCTGTTCACTCGGCCAGCAGTCAAAATAAAACGAGCCAGGACCAGCACGTGGCACTTACGCCTTTGTCTGTCTGTCCTGCAAGGGCAGATCACCCTGGGAGCTGAGAGGGAGGAACACGCAGCAACGACAGAAAGAGGGGGAGAGGACAGGAGGGACACAAGGAATGAGGAAAGCAGAGGCACGAGGAGCACACGGTCACAGACATGACAAAGGCTGCGAGAAACTCTAAAACTTGATCAAGTTTTTTCTCTCTAGATTCTGAGTAACTTGAGGAGGGTGCACCTGCTCTACTTCCTGATGCCTCCAGCAGCTCTCAGGAGAAATAGAGAAGAACGATTCAGTCTTGGAGCGGTAGGGATAGGGCTGAACCCAGGTTTAGTTCTGAAGATGAAAGGACGACAAAGAGCCTTCCCTTAAAACCACAAACACACACAGAGCGCCTGACACTAAATCAGCACCGAGTTACAGACAGGGAGCCCCACGTGCAGCATCCCATGGGCTGGAATAACACAGATCCGTAACAACTGCTCCGAGAGGAAACAGGCGGCTGCCAGGAGCCCTGGAAAGATGGGAGAAAGGGAGGGAAGGCAGGAGGGAAGCTGGCAGCAAGGCGGGAAAGAGAAAGGAGCCCATGTGCAGCGGGAAGCACAGAGCGCGGGAGTCCTAAGCGGGCAGCGCTTCATCCAGGGCAGCAGCACCGGCCAAAAAACACAGCGCAGGGAGGATGCCGGTGCCTCCTGCGGCCCTCCCAGAAAAGCAGTGGCTCCTTTATCCCGAGAACTTTGCCTGAGTAACTTTGCACCATCAGTTCCCAAACACACAACCCAAGAGATACCGACGTTCCCAGCGGTACCCACGGCTCCCCGGGGAAGCCCCGGTCACCTGCCCTGCACCCCCTGCGCGCTCCCCCGCACCGGGACAAGCCGGCCCCGGGACAAGCCGGCTCCGGCCGGAGCTCCTCCGGCAGCGC
>WEIU01006540.1:126668-160089 GCA_013389925.1 Aegithalos caudatus | reverse complement strand
CCGGCCCGGCCCCTCCTTCCCCGCCGGGAGCGCCCGCGGGACTCCCCCGGCACGGCCGCGGGTCCCCCGGGGGTGCACGGCGAGAGGAGGGGACTGTCCTCACCAGCCTGGGCTTTGGCGTGCCGGCTTTCCCGGTGTTTTTCCTCCCGGCGCTTACCGGGACGGCGCTGTTCATCCCGCCCCTCGTGAGCAGCCGGGCAGGGCCACAGGCGCTCTGTGTCCATGTGCTTCGGAGGAAGGACTTGTGCTGGAAGTGAGAAAGCCTGTGTGTTGTAGGGGCCGTTTTCTGGTCTGGGAACGTTTGGGGTTACTGGTGATAGACAAAAATAAAATACTTCGTAACAGATGTGCAGCACCCCCAAATCAAATTTGGAAGATCACTGGAGACCTCTCCAGTTTCTGCACAGCCTCCATAGCCCTCCCCAACCTCAGGCACAGACCCCAGGTATGACCCATCTTCCCCTCTCTCCTAGATTCAGGCTTTCCTCAAGTTTAGGGACAGCAGCATCTGGCCATGCACAGCCAGAACTCTGGAAGGCAGCTGCAGGTCAGTTACGTAAACAGAAGTTGGGGGGGTCTTTTTTAGAACTCAGAGGAGGGTTTTTGGACAAGGAAAAGGAAGGAATTTCTTAGATTTGTCCCATTTGATACTGGATATCTTTTGGCTGCAGACTTCACAAAGTGAGAAGATACAAATATTGGGATTGAGCTTTGCTTTACACACCTAGAGGTCAGCCAGATATTCGAAGGAAATGTAACTTTCCAAGAGCCACTTCCTGCCAGTGGCCATACACTGGGCTTCTCCTCAATCTGTGCTGGTAAAACATCAACCACCTTCAAAGAGGGAAGCGAGTGTGGTCTTTGAAAGCTACAAAACCAAATGTACCTGCTTACTTAAGCTTCTTTTTATACCCACAGATCTACTTGTAGAAATTCTGCAAGATATGGAGCCATGATTTTCTCCACAGAAATTTTCTTTTTCCAGGCAAAAGTGAATCCTGCACCTTTTTCAGTGTCATTTCAGCTGGAGCCTCAGAACGCAGTGACTTGCAGAAGCAACAATCAAAGCTGGCTACAACTTAACTGCCCTGCCTTGGCAAATACCTGGTCCAATTCATGCTTTGTTGCCATCCTGGCAACAAACCAACCCACTCCTTTGTGTACTTTTTTACTTGTTTTATTGAGGATTAATTAGTGTTTGTATAGCGACACAGCTGTCTGGTGCTCCATGGACACAGCTGAAGGCAAAGGCCTTGGGGCTATGCTGTGATTTCCTAATTCCTATGTTATGGCTACAGTAATGCATATCCTCGAAGTGAAACAAACATTTCTGACTGATTTATGACTTTTGACAGCCGGTTTTCAGTTTTGCAGTAGAGGAAGGAGAGAAGAAGATGCAATATCAAAACCAAGCTCCCTTACTTGAGTTATTTCAAGTCTGCTGTTGATCACTTGAGGCTCTTGCACATGCTCTGAAATTCACCTGATCACTTGAGGCTCTTGCACATGCTCTGAAATTCACCAGAAGTCGTCTCATGGAGCCTTGACCTTTTATACCTCAGAGAACACCATCCCACATTATCTCTCCATGTTCTTCTCACTGACTTTACCCTGCTGTGAGTCACAGGGCTCCTCATCCCAGCATTGCAGGCATGCCAGGCTGTGTCAAACACAGCACAGGTCCCAGTCCAAGGTGCTTGTTTTCACTCAAATTACACATTTCATAACTTGCTTGTAAAGCACTTTGAAGATATGACACTAAGTGTTGCTAACACTAAATTATATTGTTGGACGGGTTTAACATGAGCAATTAAATAGTAATTCCATAAAAAAGGAGTGAGACTCTAAGGTAGAATTAAGTCATATATGCCTACTTTGTATCCAAATGTTTGGGCTGTTGATTACTTAGACTGACACTCTGAAAATAAGCTTTCATGTCTCTTTTTCCACACAGCCTTCCAGCTAGGAGCTGCTAAGGCCCTGTGCTCAGACTATAACTGCTTTGACAGGTGTATGGGTACTGCCAGCAAGGATAGCATGTGGCTGACATGGATCAGGCTTTGTGGAAGGTAAGGGTCTGGAAGCTGTGTGAGCAGGGCTCTTGCCTGCTGCCTATGGCTGTCCAAAATGAGCTGCCTGGATAGATGCACAGAGCACTGGGGAAAAGTCCTACAGAACAGGACTGTCAGGCAGTGATGAATATAACTGCAGTAGGGATGAGGAGCCCTCACAATTCCCATGAAATTCCCTCTTGAAAGAGGGTCTGATCAGTTCAGTGATTCTTGCCTCACCAGCTTCCCACACCACCCAGAATGTCAAAGAGCTGAATGTTTCTTGTACAAGGCATGCAGGTAGTGATTGTCCCCCCGTGCTGGGCACTGCTGAGGCCACACCTCAGATCCTGGGCTCAGTTGTGGCCCCTCACGACATTGATGGGGCTGGAGCATGTCCAGAGAGGAGCAACAGAGTTGGGGAAGGGTCTGGAGCACAAATCTAATGAGGAGCAGCTGAGGGACCTGGGGGTGTTTAGCCTGGAGAAAAGCAGACTCTGGAGATCTTATCACTCTACAACTCCCTGACAGGAGGGTGTAGCCAGGTGGGGATCAGGCTCTGCTCCCAGGTAACAAGTGACAGGATGAGAGGAAACAGCCTTGAGCTGCATCAGGGGAAGTTTACCTAGGATATTTGGAAAAATTTCTGTACTGAAAGGGTTGTGAGGCATTGGAACAGGATGCCCAGGGAAGTGGTAGAATCTCCATACCTGGAAGTGTTCAAAAAGCATGTGGATGTGGCACCTGGGGACATGGTTTAGTGGTGAATGTCATGGTGCTGTGTTAACAGTTGGACTCAATGGTCTCAGAAGTCTTTTCCAATTGTAACTGGAAGACAGGTCCATAGGTCCCACAGAGATCAACAGCATGAGCTTCATGGTAGGACATTCCTTCCAGAATGCAGAAATTGCATGTCTAGATTCCAGCACTGGAAATGTCCCCAAGTGTCCCAGTCCCAGTCTGCATAAAGTGTTAACTCTGAATGATTGAGATGGCAGTGTAAACTAATTTTGTTTGGATACTCCAAGTTATGTTTGCTCTGCAGTCTGCCAGGACAAACCTTTGGCTCAGTGACCCTCCTCTTTCCCCTGTGTGCAGCCCCCTGAGCCGTGCTGGCACAGTTTGTGTGCTGGAGCTGGAGCTGGGAACCAGATGAAAGTTAGCCCTGAAGAAGAATATTTTGTTTTGATCTGGATTACTCCCAGGGTTTGATTGTGGTGTGTGGACACACAAAGAGCTATGTCAGCACAACGGAGGGGGCAGCAGGATCCAGCACAGCGACAGGAATGTACAGCAGAAGCTGGAGTTGGGAGCAGGACTCGAAGCAAGAAAACAAGGGATCAGCACTGTGCCAGAAACATCAGCCTCTGTGCCCAGCTGCTCTCTGCTCATCCCATCCCTTGCAGGAGAGAGGACTGGGAAAGGGAAGAAGGGGTGAGAGTAGAAACTCACCTTTGGACTTTCCAAAGGGACCTTCCACCCTGCTGGTGTAGCAGTACCAAGGAAACAGGGATGCAGTTTTGCAGACATCATTTTTGGTGGCAGCGATTTGATGGGCCAGGTTATGCTCCCTCTGTTGTGCTGGTGCAGCTCTTTGTGCTGTTGTGTTGTCAAACAGACCAGGAAATTGCTTAAAAAGCAGCAGCACCCTCCCCTCCTCAGTTATTTTTACCCTGGCTCAGTTCCCAGACACAATTCACCTTGTCTCCATTGAGGTGCAACTGGAGGAAGAGCGCTGGAGTGGGAAAGTGTGGCCAGAAGCAGGAAAACAGGGCTGTGCTTCAACCCACTGATCCCCTCAAAAAACGCCCGTGGCCCAACACCTTGGGGAGAGTTTCCCTTCAGCAATCATGGCCAGCTTGTTTGTCAGAATTGGAGAGATCAAAAAAGAGGAAAGGAAGGTTGAATCCATGCAGGCACGTGCAACATTTACATGCTGTTTTCCTCTGGAAAACATAAAAGGAAATCTGACAGTAATCATGTTAGAAATGCTGCCTGTTCCCCTCCCATTTAATCTCGGCTCTGTGTATGACACTGTCCCTGCCATGTAAGACGGCTCAGCAGATCGCCGGGGCGCCGCTGCCGCCTCCAGCACCCGAGGGTTTCTGCTGAAGTCAGTGGAAACACTTCGATGGTTAAAGGTGCCCATGCCTAAATGCTCTGTTAGGTCACCAGCTAATTTTAGGACAGAGGAGCACAGTTCCAAAAGAGAAAAATAGGTTAATAACACTGAAGCCGCAGCAAATCTGTAGGAAATCTCCTGGAATAGGTCCACAATTAGCAAATCTACACTTCTCAAAGAAGAAATCCTCATCTTTTCTTCATTTCCCTTTTTCTCTTGATTTTGCCTTTGGATTGTGGTTCCTGTGGCTAACACAGGATGAACTGAAGACTCCTACACTTAGAGATTAGTACCTGAACCTTATAGCAGCATCCAGGAGTCAGAACCATGCACTTTTATCTTTCTATGCAGGATTGCATTAGGGAGGTGTTTACTGTCTTAAAGTAAACAGTGCTGGTGTGAACTCCTAAATTTTTCAGAGCTAAGGCACTGGACTCTGCTCATACAGAGGCACATCCCAGGTCAGTCTCCTGAGGACAGGCACCTGCCATCTGAACTGTGCAGGGCTCATTTTGCTCCATTTGTAGCACAGGCATCATGCATAAATAAAGGTTTCCCCTCTGTTTTCCTACCTCCCAAAGTCCACCAGCTTCTCAGTTACAGGTGAGGAGGGTTTGTTACACAAAGAAATGTAACTTCAGGTTTCACCCTGAAAATTAATATTCAAAGGTGATCATCCCTAACCCCCAATTCCATCCTTGTGGGGTTTTTGGATCACAGGTACTTACTGAGGGTATTTACCTCTGACCTAAGTCCTGCTTCAGGTACTGAAGTGCCTTTGTGGATCCCACTTGAAACCTTGCATTCCTGATTGGCTTAGTGGGCTTAGCAGGCTGTTTTGGAGTCTGTTGGACTCCTGATAAGATCAGGTCAAGGTTTTACAGATCTTTGGGAGCCCCTAAGACCTTGACCCAACCTTATCAGTGAATTCAGGCAAGGTTTTGGATTCAGAATCCCCTTATCTTAAACCCAAATGTTTATCCACTTTTTTCACTTACCTTAATCAGTCTAACAAAAAATAATACCCCCTCTATCCTTGGACTGTCACAGCTGCAGCCCTTGTGTTTATAATGTGCCTGCAATCAAAGCACACCAGTCTTGTCAGCTTTGTCCTCATGCTCCAAGGCTGGCTGGTGCCTCCCATACACTCTGGATCTCAGCAGCAGCTTGGCATCTCACTTTTGGCTGTATTTCTCAGAAGTTGTGTGAGAGAAACCTGCCAAGAAACATTACTCAGCTGACCATAGCAGAAGCTTGAGAAACACAGTGTAGTGGTCCAGTGCCAGATCTGGATTCAGGAACCCACAGGATGGGTGAGGAAATAACAGCAGCTGGACAAGCAGCTTCTTTATCAAATAGCTCCAACAGCAGCTGCAAGCTCAGGTGCTTGTGAAACAAAACTGAGCAGCAGAAGGCGAGCGGGGGCTTGGGCATTTTCCTCTTGCTGGCCTCCTCTCACCCCTGAAACACTTTCACTGAGGCTCAGACAAGACCTGCAGTAGTTTCACTTTGAGCAGTGTTTTAATTCCTTTCCTTGCCACCTCCAAGAATGGAAAGGAAATGAAGAGAAAAAAACTTTCTCTGTAGTTGCAGATTTGATAGTTCAAGTCACATCTGGGCTGAGGACTATCCAAACCACATCAGGACATGGAAATACTGGATGAGGCACCCTTCTCACCTCTCCATGATCAGGGCAAAGCTCCCTTGAGCAGCTCAGAGGCAGCAGCAGTTTTTGCTTTGCCTCTGCTTCCCCTGCAACACTGACATATCTTGGGTGGCTACAGCCCATTTTCAACCATGATTCAGTGGAGAACAAAAAAGCTCTCAAGGGTAGGAAGTGGGGCTAAGGCTTCTTTGGAAGCAGGATTTAGTAATCCCAGTTGCCACCTTTAAAAATCAGTGCCCTTGGGCCCCAGCCAGCCCTCAGCTCTGTCAACATCTTTACTGCCAACTTTACTAACAGTCACAGAAATGTAAATCTACTGTGAGAAGAGGATTAGGCCCATTCTGGTTTTATGGCCTATGAAATGTCTCCTGCCCTGCTGCCACTGGGCAATGATACATAACACAGAAAAGGGGAATTCAGGCTGCTATTGTGTCTTCAGAATTTTAAAGGAAAAAAATGTAATTCCAGAAACTACTAGCCAACAAAGTGCAAATGCAGCCAAGGTTTTTCTAAGTCAGAAACTAAAGGTTTGTACCTTGCCAGATGCTGGTTGAAGTACGTAATTTTTTTCCTCAAAATAAGATTATCAACAGCAATTTTCCATGCATTCAAGTTCAGGATTTTGTCTGCAAGGGGATTAAAGCTCAGGCAAACATCAGCCTGCCCTGAACACTGCCCTGCTCCATGTACAGCTCCCACTTGGGATGAGACCTATGTAGGGGGACATGTAGGAATCCCTGTAACATGATTATTTCTTCATGACTGATGACTCAGTTGGCTAAGATTTGCAAGGAGGACTGAGGAAATCATATTTATGGTTTCCAAAAAATTTCAGTTTGTTGTGGGTTCTTCAGTCCCTTAGGCTGATGTTTTTAAACAAAAGGGTTTTTTTACCAAAAAAAAAAAAAAAAAAAAAAAAAAAAAAAAAAAAAAAAAAAAATTGTTTATTTTNTTGAATTTTAGCTCTTGGGCTGGGCATATATTTTGGTTCCAGGTTTCTATAGTCCCAGAGAATGGGTCAGACCTTAGCAAGATCTCAGTAGCACTAAATAATTATAATGATCACTAACAGAGTAACTCCATTGAGCTGTCAGCAGAAAAACAGCCAAGCTGAATACATATTTCAATTAAAGATGCAGAATTATGCGCATTTATGCACGAGCCTGAAAAGCAGATGATATTTAAAATGTTCTTCAGGGCAGGCGATACAATTAATTTTTCATTACCTTCAACATTTATCCAATTTATCTCTAGCTGGAAAGTCTCATTCATTCAGTCCTTATCTGTGTCACGCTGCTGTTGTGTAAGATTTTGTGGGTGACTGTGACTGTTTTTGTCACAGGGGATAGGTAGGGACTATAATGAGATACTACACTGACCCTTGAAGGCACAACTGATGGCATTTGCCAAAATGGGAATCCATCTCCCTGGCAAACCTCACATACACACACTCAGACTCTCTGCTTCATCTTTCAGTCCTCCTAGTCAAAGTCTCTTGCAGATTAGAAGGAAAAGTGTGGTGTGAAGACAGACTGCAGTGACCTCTTCCTTTGGAATGTAGTGCTGTTTGTTTTGGCATTGCAGATATATTTAGTAAACTGTCATCTGTTACAATTCGTGTGGGGACAGATCCCATATTTTGAGAGACGTTCGCTGTCCTGCATTGCCTGGAGTCCGTAAATTGCTCTGTCATTTACACACTGGTCTATTTTAAAAGAGTGTTAGTGGACACATCCTCTCCCTTATCCCACCGTGAGGACCCTGAACTCCCAAATGCTCATGCAGCAACATTGCAGGTTTTTAGCCAAGTCCTCTTCTCCTAAGCAAACAATTTGATATTTATTTACAAGCAGTTTTCCTGAGACCCAGGGAAATGCATGCTAAATGAGCCACTTGAATTTCTGACTGTGTCACACTGTCCCTTGAAGTGTGGCCTCAGCCTCCCAGGGATATTGTCCTCCCTGTGGCAGACCCAGCTATTTTTGGCCATCAAGGCCCTGGTGTCAGGCTCTGGGGAATCTTCTGCTCCACAGGAGCATGTGTTCCAACAATCCCATTCCGTGCAGGCAGCCACCAGCCAAGTGTTAGTCCCAGTCACAGGTTTGCTTGTTCATCCTCTGACCAGAGAGCAACACATTGATTGAATTTGAAGGAGAAAAAAAAACAACCAAAAAAACCCCTCATATTATTTTGTGTGTAGCCCAAATATCAGCAGTCACCCTCCCATCTCAAACAAAAGGGAAGGAAATTATTTCAGGAAGAGTCCATGCCAGCACAAAGCTGGGGTTAAATCACCAGGACTGGTGCAGCACTGCTGTCATTTCACCCCCCAGACTCTGCAGTGCCCTACAGGTGGAAGCCCAAAAATTCCTGATCTCTCCACAGCCTTGCAATCCATCCCCATCCCGGGGATGTTTCACCCCATGTTAGGGTGAACTCACTCAGCATTAAGGCTGGAGATGAGCCTGGCTCAGAGACAGCTGATCACACCTTCTACAGCTGGGTTTGTGCTCAGCCTCAGAGGGCAGAAATAGCCCCTTGCTCCGTCTGCCAGCCAGGGCTTCTTCTTTCATTATCACTCCTAAATTGCTCCTGATATGGGCTTGTTCTGTTCAAGTCCCAGATCTCTCTCAGATATACACTCGAGACAGGGTCTTTGGATGTAGCAGAGCTGAGCTGCCCCTGCCAGCTTTGGGCACAGAGAAAGCTGCTGGACATCTCCCTGCTGCCAGTAATCCTTGGCCTTTATTCTGCAGAAATAAATGAAGCTTTTTCCAAATGTAAATTGCTGGAGAATATCTACTGAAACATGTAATAATATAATACAATATCATGTATCATGTACTGCTTGCATTTGAAAAAACAAGGTCAAAGGAAGACACCAAGATACAGTGGAAATTTTGTAATGATGGCAATTCTTCCAGGAGTTGTTACTTCTAGGTTTGCAGAGTCTCCTGTGGCAAAGGGACATATCACTGCCACCAGCAGAAAAAGGGTAAGAAGAGCCTGTGCACAGCCCTGGAGATGTCACAGGTAATGCAGTCGTTGTGCAGAACTCATTCCTGGTGGAGGCAGGGAGAGGTTGGACATGTTCAAACCTAAGCTGGTCAAACTGATGCTTGAATCTCCTCAGGGTTTGGTGGGCAGGGAGCAAAATAGTCTGGGTGAGCATCTGGAGGGACACTGGAGCTGAGGAGCCCCTGGCAGAGCTGATGCTCATGCAGATGAGGACAAGGGCAAAGAGGAGGGAAATGTGGATGGGAAGGGCAATGAAGTCCTGGCAGGGCCAGGGCTCAGGTGGAGGGAGGGCAGCTGATGCAGGGCCACACTGCTGCTCCAGGATGCATTTTTGTCTTTTCCCCATCACCTCTAGCCAGGTGGCCTTCACATCTCTTCTGCATCAGACTGGTACTTGTGGGAAGCATAAATCCCAGCTTCAGTGAGCTGATGGAGCTGCAGAGCAGTCTGGAAAAAGGTGTATAGTTGGTGATCAGTGGGCTGGCTGGAGCTAGCACAAGGAGCCATGGTTGATGGATCAGGGAAGGGGAGAGCAGTGCACAGGCTGCAGCTTCTGGCAGCTCTACCCACATGGGTGAGCCTGAGGCAGCGTTTTTGTTTGAGCTGATCTAGGTGGGGCAGTCACAGTAGGGTAATCCCATCCTGAGCTGCCTCAGCTGTGCCCTCTCCTTCCAGGTTCAGTGATGAGAGGTCACCAGAGTGAGTCAGCTCAAGCAGCAGATCCAACAGAAAGCTGCTAGGAAGCCTTTCCTTAGAGTGTGTGGTCAAACACGGGAACAGGCTTCCTAGAGAGACTGTCCATGCCCCCAGCCTGTCAATGTCTAAGAGGTATTTGGACAATGCCCTTAATAACATGCTGTAACTTTTGGTCAGGCAGTTGGATGAGACATCCCTCCCAACTGAGACTTTCAATTCCATTCTCCTTTTCCATGGAGGCACTTTCTGGGATGCTTCTGGTCAATCAGATCAGCTTACTGAACAAATTCATCCTGTTGACATGACACCACTAGATAGAATGCAAAGGGAGTAATCTAAAGCGTGTGATTTTGTGATGGGGCTGAGCCCATTCACCTGTCCCCAGCCCCTGAGGTGTGTGCTCTGTCCCTGGTCCCCTCCCCATCACACTCTGGCTGGGCAGGACTGTGCTGCTGGCACTGGTACCCACTGACCATGCAGCCACCTTGTTCTTCAGGGACCTGAACCAACCAACAGCTCATTTCAAGACACAAAAACTGCTTCAGGCTCGGCTGGTTGAGTTCCCTGGCTGTGTCAGGAGCACTGAAGCAAGGGATGAGGGGAACAGGCTGTGCTGGTGTTTGGTGCACAGAGCTGCTCCCCAAAGCCTGCTGGTGTTTGGGGAACAGAGCTGCTCCCCAAAGCCTGCTGGTGTTTGGGGAACAGAGCTGCTCCCCAAAGCCACCCCTTCAGTGTGAGCTGGCAGCAGGAGCTGCTGCTCCCCAGCAGACGTGCAGTGAATGTCCCACTAGAGCCTCACACAGCAAGAGGCAGCACAGGCCTCCAGATGTTTCACCAACCACAACAAAAAGCCAGGTCAAGGTCTCTCCAGGCCATACAAACTGAGCTGCAGACAGATGTGCATGAGCAGGCTGCATTTCTATAAAAGAACAGGACTTTTAGGATGAAACTTAGCTCCTGATAGTGCAAGAGGAGGTAAGTTGGGTGTGAGAGAGCATGTGCTTTCTGGAGCAATGAAACAGTTAATCTCCAAGTGCCTGATGGGCCCCCAAGAAAGCCCTCCATGACACAAAAATGCTGTTATTCCACTACTACCATGGACTAAACCAAAATGTGAATCTCTCTCAAGTACTCCATGCTGTTTCAATAACAAAGTTCACTGCATCGTTCCGCACTGTGCTCTTTATTCACTTCAGACAAGTCCAAAAATGAAATGGGACCGGGGTAAGAGGCCAGAGCTGAAGTTACTCATAACTGATGTTTAGTTTTTGCCATTAAACTTTCATTTTTGGTTCTACAGCTGACAACTTTGGAGAGATCCATTGTAATTGCAATGCAATGAAAAAGCTGAATCCAGAGATGTAGCTGCAGAAGGGTAATCTCCTCCTGTGCTTTGTATTTAGAGGAGGTTAACTGTACATTTCAGGGATGGATTGAAGTGATGAATTTTAACAATGACAAAGTTCAACAATCAGGAGATCTTAATTTAAAATATCTACTATTTTAAATTTCTTTTTGCAATGGTTCTCTGCAGTCATTTCAATTTTTAAAGGAAGATTAAGTTTAGAGGCTGTCAGAATTAATTAGATGTGACTAACCAGGAGAGTATCTGTGGCTTTTACTTATTCACGTATATGCATTTATTCGGATTCCTAATTATATTTTAATAAAACTATTAGAAATGGTGAATAATGCTTCTGTTTTAACATGATTATTCTTCTCTTAGGTCAGGCTGGGTTGCAATAAAAAATGAGTATACAAGAGCTTTAAAATTTGATTTTACTCTATGAAATAATTGAATACATACAGGAAATACACATAACTTACACTTAAGAAAAAAAAATAAAACTAACTGATTCATTAAATAAAGGAGCATTTCCTGTAATTAGATTTGGAGGTTTTATTCTGGATTTCAAGAAGTTCTAGCTCTCATCTTCAGCCATCTTCCTTTCCTAGGCAAGAGGAAGAAAACAAGTTTTCTTCTTTTTTCCATAGTCAGTGAGTTCCTTAAGCTGTCCTTAGCCAGGTGACCAAATAAACTGAAAACAGAAATACTCTTTCTGCCCCAGCAGAGCAGCCTCCTGTCAGATCCATAACTCTGCCTGGTGCCAGCGCTGGCTGCTGGACCCTTCGACCTGGCAGAGCACCTGCGGGTCATATTTAACCATAAATAGCCCTAATTCCGGCACAATAAATACAATTAAACAACTCCAGGGAGCAGAGTGGCTGTTCGGGGGGCAGTGCCCAGCGCTCCCATCAGTGGGACAGATCCTCCCAAGGCTGCCAAAAGCGTTTTGGTGCAAATCTCCTCTGGAAAGTGTGTGGTCCAGTGCCTGCTGGCAGGGGCATCTCCACCAGCCCCCTGGCTAAATGAGGGAGCCTCATTAGAGGCTTTTAATCAACCCCGGTGATTCGCAGGAGGGACGCTGACATCTAGTGGGGAGTCCCCGTTACTCGGGCAGCCAGCAAAGAGTCTTTGGGAGGGATTTTTGCCAGCAGGAACCACCACCATGGTTGGAAAGGCACCTGGTTGGAAAGGCACCTGGTTGGAAAAACACATGAACAACATGGTTGGAAATTATGAACATTTTGAAAGTCAATGAGTTATGTGTCCCCCCAATTTCTGGGGCAGAGCTGATGCCCAGCACTGAGACCAGCCCTGTTGTTCTGCAGTCTGTTTTAAGCATCATGGAGTCAAACTGCCTCAAACCAGCCTGAAAATTGAAGGATTAAAGCATCAGAAGGAAGGGATCTTGCCATTGAGTTTAATTCTGTTTTGTATTACAACCTATCTTGCAGTACAGAGATCAATGCTGCCTGCTTACATGAACACTGAACAGCGGGGGCATGTGCTGGATATTGCTGCCCCACGATCGTATCTGACAATACCTGGGAAAACAAGAGAAATAAGAATTTTTATGTCTGTTGTCCATGCCTCTCCGTCTGCTTCTAAAGGACAATATGCCAACAAGTTGGATTTTGAAGAGAAGTTAAAGCAGGAGGTGTTTCCCTAGAAACCTGAAAAGGCAATAGCCAGTTTCATAGCCCTGATTGATAAGAACAAAGATAGCAAAGGGAACAATCAGCCTCCCACGGCTTAGAAACAACGGTGAGATTAAGGTGCGAGAGACCATGATGGGCTACCAGAAAAACCTGCTACTGGCAAGAGCCAGCAAGGAGAGGCTGAGCAACCAGGGAAGCTGTGCTTTTAAGGTTTATTTTGCTTTTTAAACTCAAGGTCTACCCATATACATTCTGTTTGGAAAATGCTGCTGCATGTCAGGACAAATCCTTTAGAGTGTAAAGGTTAAATTCCTCCAAGAGCTAAATTCCCTATAGGAAACATGGGGACAGAAGCAGCTTCCAGGGGCTTCCCCAGGAGAAGGGCAGCAAGGAAGTATTGGCAGGGTTGCACAGGCCCACAAACCAGTTTTGAATATGAACAAGAAACATGTGAAACCTTTACTTTTCCAGTTTTGAATTATAAGACCTGTAATCAAATGGGGCATATTCTCAGGTAATATGTAGAAGAGAATATCTAATCTTCATTGATTTGAAGAAATTCGTTAAAAAGAAGGAAATCTTATGGCTGCAAAGAAAATTTACAAGACATTACCTGTTTTTGATAAAGAAAAAAAATGTAATCAGGACCTTAAACCATGAGGTTGGTTACACAGAGAGCTAAAGTATTCCTCAGTTTAGGCTTGTTCATTATAACCTAACACTAAATAGGGAACTTTCTATTGTTCAGGATTGCTGTAGTGCTCAGCCTAAATCTCAGGGTAAATACTTGACTCATGTTTTCTGCTCTGGAGTGTATTAAATAGGCAATAGAGCTGCTCCCCAAATAAAGGGTCTTGTGTCACACAGTATTCCCCTTTCAGCTGCTGCAGAAATCTCTGCTGCAGACCCTGCAAGGCTCCCTGCCTGACTTGGCCAGAATAGCAGGACTTGGATGCAGAGGGATGCTGACTCTCTCATCCACACAGCACAGATGAAACACTGGAAAGCAGGAGTGCTTTTCTGAAGGGATTTCCACTGTGACAGCTTCTGTTCAAGTAAAGTGTCTTCCCAAGCAGTTCCCAGTATCCCAAGTTCTTGTGGTAATACAACAGTGTTTTACTCATTACATTTCATTACTTTTTTCCCCTCTCTTTTGTTTGCCTTTGCAGTTTGGAGCTTTGTTAAAGCTTTATTGGGACCCTAAATTGAAACTCACAAAGCTACTCACAGACAAAGCAAAGCTGCAGCTGGAGAGAACAAACAGCAATCCCTGCCAGCCCCGAGCTGTGTTTGCTCAGTAAGAGTGGACTGCATGGAAACAGGGATGTGTATTGAACAGGCAATCACGTCTGCACTTGGCTGCCTGGGAGGATTCTCTTCCAGTCTCCAGTGCCAGATCTGGAGACTGAAAATCAATTCCCAGCAGTGCCTCTTTGGCCAGACAGGGTCAGTACTACAGACCCACCATCCATGCTTATGTATTTACTTTGTCCTTTGGAACACCCAGACAAGACACACCAGCCCCAACCCCAGGGCTTGTTCACAACAGCACTGTGCTGTGGCTAATGTGAGCACAGAGGTGGCAAAGCTGCTGTCACCTTACGTGTGCCAGCTCATGTCACAGCTTCCCTGTAACGTGGAATGTTACTGATCCAATGCCTCCCTGTTCCACAACTCCTTCCTGTTCACACACACAGAGATGTCTGAACTCACTGCTGGGACTCAGGAAACCTCCTGCAGTTTCCAACCAAAGTGATGGAGCAGCAGTGCTCCTTTTTTACTTATTTACCAACAGTGGCTTGTTTTCGTGCCCACCATGTGCCCACAAAGCACAAGTCAGTGCAGAAGAAGCAGAAGGCAATAGAAGCAGAAGGGTTCATTTCCCAGCTGTGTTGTCAGGGCTGTAGAGAGAAGGGATGATGTGCAGCTCCCAAGCTCCAGGCCTCTTTAACCTCTCCTTTCTCAATGCTTGCAGTAGTTTATTATGGATCTGTAGCTTAGAGGTTCACAGAATTATGGAATGGTTAAGGTTGGAAGGGTCCATACTGGTTCAGCTGGTCAAGCCCCTGCCCAAGTAGGGAAATACAGGTCATGCCTGTGTTCTCGCTACCCTTGTTAAGCAGCACTTTACAACAAAATTAGAATCATAGAATCTAATTTAGAATCATAAAATCTAAGCTTGGAAGAGACCTTTAAGATTATCAAGTCTAATGGTAAGCCCAGTACACCACCGTGGCCTCAAGTGCCATATTCACACTTGTTGAACACTTCAGGGATGGTGACTCTACAACTGCTGATACCATTGATTTGAACAGGCTCCTACAAGACCTTTTAAAACCTGAGGGATGCAAGTCAGAAGTACCGGGTGAAATGTGCAGATAGGCAGAACCTAGGCTTTAAAAACAATTGAAATTACCAGATTCATTAAATAACAGTCAGAACACTTGGACTATGGAAGGGCAGCAAAGAAACTTCCCTGAAAAACCAGACAGTGGGATTGTAATAGCTTGGCTTAAGAAGTTTTGGGCAATTTCTCTCACATCTTGAATTTTGTAGAAGGCTGTTAGAGTTCTACTGATTGCATTTTTTGGTGATAGATGAAGAAAATGCATTTAAAGGAATGATCTGCTCTAGGGGAGATTCAGAAATCGGGTCATACCAGGAAAAGCTACTGCAGAAATTTCATCAGAGAGCATTTGCTCATGAGATTTTCACATTTCTCTTTACTGCCACCAAAGTGAATGCAGTGCAAATCAGAGAGACTTCCCAAAGTCCTTCAAAAGTCTTTATTAAACCTTGGAAATGGGGGACAGGTGAGACTGCCCCATCTGGAAACTGTCCTACTTAAGGCTATCAGCACTGGGTGAGACTTCCTGTGGGACTGCGGTGTCCATGTGGGCGAGACTTATGACTCCCACAATTTTGGGAAGGGTGTCAAGCAGTTGGATTGAATGTGCCCCCAGTGGCTGAGGCTTTCTGGGGAGGAGAGGACCTACTGCCCCAGTGTGCAGCACAGCATGCAGGTTCTACAGCTGTGCAGGATGTCCTGACCTGTGGGAAGTGCTCATGGACAGAGTCCATCGAGATTTCAGCTGCTGCACCTCTGGAAATCTTTACCAAAAAGGAAGGATTTAACCAGAGAAAAGCAGTGCATCTGTGGCAGCCTCAAGTCCCCCTGTAAATTCCAGCACTTTCAGGAATTGTGGCACAACCTCCATGCCAAATCATCCAAATTAGCCTCCTGTTAGCTTTAATCAGCATGGAGAGGCCAATATGAGTGTCCTGGGAGGCCTGTGTGTGCCTTCTCACACATGGGATTCTCTTTACCTTCATCTGGAAAGCTGAATAATTTACTCCAAGCTATGTGTAATGTTGTGCACACAGTCTGGGAATGCTGCTTCTCACCACCACCCTACACATGGGACACATTTCCAAAATTTCCTTCCCAGATCCCTTTTGCCTTTTACCCCAGATTTCTGACCCACTGGTTTAGGTTTCTCTTTGCCCACACTGTGCCTGCCTCAAGGGTGCCTGAAAGGCTTATGGTGGCCAAGTGCTGCAAAAAGAACTTGCTGTCTTCAGAACAACACCCCAGAGCTTGGAGCAGGTCTCACATGACAGTTGTTGGGTTGGTTGTCCTTGCTCCCTACTCCCACATCCTGACCTCCCTGCCTGCCAAGCTCCATGTCCACTGGGGCAATGCTGGTGCTTGCAGGTATTTTCCACCATCTTCTCACTCCTCCTCCAGCTCAGCAGATGCAGCTCTGTCAGTTCAGATTCACAAATGCTGTGATTTATTTGATGCACAGATCCCCACATTCAGGCATTTACTACAGGCAGTAAACCTCAGGCCTGGTGCGTATTTGCAGATGCATTTCTGTAATTAAACATTTAGGGGTAATTACTCTGATTGCCTAGCTTGACTTGTTAAGCCTCCCATTCTGAAGATGAAATTCATTTCCCTAAAGAGGCTTCATTTTCACAGTCCCCTTCATTCATATCTGTCCCTTGCACAGCTGAGGGCTTTGCCAGACCCCCTTTCCCTGAGGTGAGAGGTGGGCAGTGACTAAGGGCTGCTTGATCCTCACAGCTGCATGCAGGTGTTACAGAGGGGCTGCAGTCAGGGGTGTTCTGGTGTCTTTGCTGGCACAGTCCCACAATTTCCAGTAGTTATCTAACCCAGCTGTAGGCTGGCATGGTCACCTCCCCTCTGTCCCCCCACTCAACACCCAGCCTGTGAGGCTGTGCAATGTCTGTGTGTCTGCATCCATGTAGGAGCCAATCCCTCGTGTCTGCAGAACTCCCTGGTCTGTGTGTGCACAGATGAATCTGCAAAGGAGACAACACTCTGCTTTGAGCACAAAGACCTTGGAGTTATAAACCCCAAACCTCAGTGTGTGGGCTGTGACTTCACATTTTGACTATTTAGATAAGAGCGTGCTGCCTGTTCTATTACTCTTTACACAGGCTCAGGTTTAATCACTGGTGTGCCAAAGGGAGATATGCCTTCATTCTTGCAATAACTGTGCTGCTGGCACTGAGTTGGAGGGTCCTGAAGGAATGGAGCTGTTGTAATCATCCCCCAGCACTCTCAGCCTTTCTGAAGAGACAGACTTTCACATGTGGATCATGCAGTGCCCTGATCAGCCCTACCCAGCTGCCTTTTGCTAGAGGGTAAATTTTTGTTTCCCCAGATTGGCTGGCTTTCCCAACTCTTTTCAGCATATATAGAAATTATTCTCAGAAAAATCACCAATGGATCCAGAGCAGGGATATGGGTAACCAGTCCTGAGCTGTGCAAATGCACTGACTTGTTGTGCCTCAAAGCTATGACACAATGAAAATTAAAATAAAAAGTACTGATGGGTGTTGTCTTTATAACCTTTCTTCTCTTTCTGGGCTCTGGGCAGCTGGGCTTCTAGAAACTCCTACATTTTTTTGGACAGGTGGAAAGAAAAATGAGGCAAACTCATTCATCCTCTTTTAATTCTCTGAAATAGCTCTTAATGAGATGTTATTATCTACACAGCACACGTAAAACAGGCAGTGATCCAACAAAAGTTTCATGGTGCTGTCCTTTGGAAAATTTCTCATTTGCATGTAGGTTTCATGCACCCACAATACACATTCCAGACTTCCATGAATAATAACAAATACCCTTTGTAACATGCCAGGGCACGGTGTCCCAGCATGAGAACAAACCTTTCCTTGGAATTCAGAGGTAGCTGCTCCTGCCTGGCACCACGTCCCTGCACCACTAGGTGGCTTTTCCACCCCATAGTTTGCACCTCTTTCTCCAAAGTCACTACGAGTCCGGGAAATCTGCTCCTAAGTGCAACCATCAAACCGGAGGGAAAGAGAGAGCCAAGATAAGGCATCCTTCAGAAGATGAACTCGTAAATTCCCGTAGTTTTACAGCCAAATCTTTACCAGTCCCTTATCTGTTCTTCTAATGCTTTGTTTTGACTTTGTTACAGCTGGCTTATTCCCAGATTTTGGGTATCATAAGGTATCTGCTCAGACACATTTCTGTGTAGCTATGGAACTTTGGAAAGTAGTGCATCTGTCGAATTTTAAACAGTCATTTTTTGTAATTCATTACCAATTAGTAACACAGAATCAGGATGTATATTTGTTAATGCAAAGCCTTGCCTCACCATGTTCTCAGGAAGAGTAAATCCAGCTTTGTCTTCTCAGAAGTTTTACTCCTCTTTTTAACTTAACCATTTTAATTACAGATCTTTGCTCACACCTAAACCCTGCAAATATCTGGCTATGGATAGTATCTTTTTCAACTCAGTGTCTGAATTTTTCTCCAAAAAGAAAAGCCCCAAGGGGCTCATTGACTGTGTACAGAACAGTGTGGGGGGAAGACTGAGGGTCACAAATCCACAGCAGTGTTAAAAAAAAATAAATACACACCCCTCTCCCCCAAATTTCTTTTTAAAGTTTGGCCACGTTGACTGGAATGTATTTTATTTGAAGCACAAAGGAGCTGAGTTGGGCAGAGACAGACCTAAAAGATGTTAGAAATTTGGCAGATGAACTCAAGATTTGCATTTCTCATTCATTTCAGTTTTCCTGCCTTTCACATATATAACTCCTGTTTCCTGTTACAAAAATGGTCATATATTCACTGCAGAGAGACCATGGAGCTGTCTCCTGACAAGTGCCCTTCAGTGGTGTGAAAAGTTGCATTAACAGCTCTTTCAGGTAGAACATGGAATTTACATGTAAACTTTAGGGGTGGGGCTAATCCTGCAACTAATTTAACACACAGGAGGTAAGATCTGAAAGAGGAAAGTCAACTGTTGATGAAAAGGCTGGAGAAGGCAGAATCCCATTTGTAATACCTGTGTAAAGCTGGTTCCTATCTCCAGATGTTCGACAAAGATGGACACAGCTGGGCAAGAGGTTGAGAAAAACACACCTGGGGCTCTCTGCCCTGGTGCAGCACTGCATGCTCTTGGCTGCCATGCCCTGATTTGTGCTGCCTGGATCCAAGTCTCTGCACTGATTGTAGCAGCCAGCTTTTTTCCATCAACTGGTTTTCAATACACAGCTTTCCCAGAGGCCCTGGATTTCTGAGGGAAGAGGAAGATCGTAGCTAAATTCATTGGAGAAAACTGATGCTGGCTAAAAGCTGCACCAGGAGAGGTTTGAGTTGGAAATCAGGAGGAATTTCTTCACAGAAAGGATTGTTAAGCATTGTAATGGGCTGCCTGAGGAAATGGTGGAGTTACCATCCCTGGAGATGTTCTAGAAACAACTGGACACAGCACTTGGAGCCATGGTTTGAAGTTGACAAGGTGGTGTTTGGGCTCAATGATCTTAGAGGTCTTTTATACCCTAAATGAATCTGTGATTCTGCAGTAATATAACTGAATTTAAAAAGCAATTAGGAATATATGATGCTTTTTCATTATACAAGCACCTTTCAAGCCACCTTTATACAGTATAAGTGTCCATGATATAATCCAGCTAAAAGCTGTGTTAGCACAGAAGCCTGGTGCTGATTCCAAGTCAATATACTCTGCTCCCAGGGGCTTTTTTTGCTGGAGCTTGGCACAACATGGATGCAGGAACACAGCTTTTGCTGGGCATAGAGCATGGGCAAGAGCCATCTGAGTTATCTCAGTGCAGGTGCATGTCTAAGCTGATCTTTAGTTATCCTCATCAAAATTAAGTTTTGATTTTTCACACTCAGACAGATGCACCATGATCTGTGCTTTTGCTTTGGCCTGGCACAGTTTGAACCTGTGAGTGCTGGCAGAGCTTCCTGGCCAGCGAGTGCCTCAATTTGTGGCTTCACTTGCTGAAAGGCTCTGGCTGAGTGGTAAACCTCTGAACAACCTCTGATCTCTTGGCTGTCCCTCAAGCTGTATTATCTCTGCAAACATGCACTTCCCTTAATCTCTATGTAATAATCTTCTCCCAACAGAGTAATTCAAAAACAGTTCCATGTCTTTTCCTTAGCTTCTTCCAGTTAAGCATTTTGCAGCCTCCCCTCCTTGTGCCAACAGTCCATAAATTTTGTCCTGTGACTTAATTTTTTTTCTAATCAAACTTTTTACTCCTCTGTCAACTCTGCTCTTTATACAGAACACTTTTCAGGTGAAACCCTCTCTTTCCTCCTCTTCACCTCATGGAGATTATTCATGTGGCTAAGGAGTCCTTGTGGAAGCAAGCTCTGATCCCAGCTCTGCATTGTTTTCAAACACTGCCCTCCATGAAGGTCTGTCACCTCTTACCTCACTGTGCCCACAAGCTGGAGCAGGCAGCTGTGGTGCATGAGCAGTGAGAGGTGAAGTCAGAGCTGTTTCCTGGTGTGCTGCAGGTCTGGATGCACAAAGGGATTTCAGCAGAGCTGCTCCCAGTGAGCACAAGCACTGGCAGAGGAGGCAGTACCCAGATGGGGAATCAAAGTGACAGCCCAGGGCTGCTCTGGGAGGCAGCTGGACACCCCTCCCAGCTGTGCCCAGCATCCAGGGCCACCTCCTGCCCACAGGGGCCTGCCCTTCTTCCAGTCCTTGGAAATAGCCCCTATAAAAGTCCTAGCTCATGGGAGGATGTGATGTGGTGATATGCTTTCCACAGGGCTGGTATTTCTGCCATGTCTTCTTCTTCAAAGTTTTTGTTTTGTCATCATCAGGATCATCATCTTGCTTGTTTTTAAGCCTTTTTTAGTTCTGTGCTAATCATGGGACACATGCGAGTTGTGCTGTGATTCTTTTACTGTTTTGCTATACTTTGACATCCATTTTCCAGCACCACAAAGAAATAGTTATAATCTAGTATTCTCGATTATTTTGTCTGTGGTTAGACTACACAGGAAAGAATGTGAAAACAGCTTTTTTTAAGTATCAGTTTTATTTTTTCAAGGACTGTATGGGCAGCTTATACCTTAAATTTTAATTGCATGTGGTAAGGAAACATCAGTGGATTCAATGTAATAATATTTTTCTGCATGAGTGCCAAAGATCCCGCATCTGAAATGATACATGGAAATCATTCACAAAAAAAAGCAGGTTTTCATTGCATCTCATTGCAACTTTTTTGCCACTTTTCACTAGTTGATTTACAAAGGAAATCAGTGTCCTTGTTTCACTGTTACTGGTACAGAAGCACAGGAAGGAAAAAGGGCTTGATAAGGTTTATTCTTCCTAACAACATGACTGCTTGCAGAGGGGTTAGACTTCTGGTTCCTCTTGACTTTATTTGGAGTTAATAGAGCCTTGGGGGCCTATTAAAAAACTATCAACATTCACCTAAATAATTTCTTTGCATTTCAATCTACTTATTATCTTTACAGGGAGTATTTCAACACTAAGAAAGGAAGCTGCATCTTACTTCTATTAGCAGTAGGCCCACGTGCTTCTCAAAACTAATTCCAAACATTTTATGACCTTGTTAAGATTCAAACATGTTCAACTTCCAGCTCTGAGTGCCTTCCCTGTGACTTCAAAGGAATGTGTGAGCACGATGCATGAAGATAATCCCTTTCAGACTCACAGCATTGGTCAGTATCTTTACTGGAAATTAAATATTTCATGGTGGAGTATTACAAAGAGGTATTATTTTGTAATGACACACTTGGGAGTATAGTGTGACTGCCTTTAATTTGGAGATCACTTCATGCTGCAAACCTACACAGACTGCCTTGTAAGAAATACCTCTTAAAGTAAAAAGTGGCATTTTCTAAGGTCTTTGTTTAAGTGCCACCCAGGTTCTTGCATACAGGGCTCCTCCACCTCTGTATGAAAGAGCAGTTATATCAGTAACTGTATGTGGCTAAAAAAGCTGCTGAAACCAGAAGGTTATAAAAGACTATTTATACAAACCCTTTAAACTTCAGGTTTTAAACCATTGAAGCCAAAATATATAACTCAAGCCAGATTTCCTGAAGGCATAGCTCAGGTTCAATGAGACAGATCATAAAACTTCAACAGGCTTACACAGAATCTGATCTGAGTTTCAAATTTGTAATTTATGCTGGTTTGAGGCTTTCTTGCAAGTATTTTGCATGCCCTAACAAATACATTTTCGTTTTTACAGTGTCAGGGGTGTTTGAGCACCAACACACCCTTCACAACCCTGCTCCAAGGGTTTTGGTGCCCGTGTTCAGGGCTAGTGACGTAACCTGTGCCTGGGACAAGACCGCAGGGCTTGAGAAGTCTCCTCCAGGCTGGGATTTGCCTGGCCTTGTGCCTGATCCTGCCCTGACCTCCTTGACTTGCCTCCCTGGCCTAAGCATTGCCCTTCCTCCCTGCTGTGGCTTTGCACAGCCGTTGTTGGGCTGCAGCTGATTCCAGCTGGTGTCACCAGGGCTGCTCTGCTCACCTTGCTGAGGTGCTGCAAGGCTGTGCCCCAACACACACTGAGCTCATAATAAAAGATCCTGACTTGTGGCTTTTTCCAAGCACTTGTTTCAAAAATGAAACCAGCTTGTTAAATTACAGGAAAAAAAATTCTTAATCATGTCTTCATTAAAAGCCTTGCAGGCAAGTTGTCTTTTAGTTAAACAGTAGTGTCTGACACTTGAGTGAAGTCCTGTTTGCCAGGATTTCACTGGACATGGTATGCAATAGCATGATGATGAGGATGATGAACAATCTCTTGCAACATTTAGATGTGATTTCCTTCTGGACACGGAAGTCCTGGTCCCATTTTAGTGTGGGTTTTTTAGGAGGGTGGTGATTTTGTTAAGCAAAGGATGCGTTCTTATTACACCTGAAATATGTCTGTTAGTCATTGCTGCACCATGTTTGCCTTGTTCTCCACATTATTCTTTGGATATGTTGCTGTTGGCATGAATGCCAAATCTTGCAGACTCAGAGGCTGGAAATTTCTCTAGGACAGAAGGGTAAGCTCTATTTACACACTGGATAATATGTAGAAGCCTGTGATCATATCTAGGAAGCTTTAACTTTACTTATGCTTTGTTTATGATTTGGTTTTGTAAATGATATTGGATAATTACTGTCTACTCATCCAAGGACATGTGATATGTTCTCCAGCAAGTGTTTCACCCTGTGTCTCCAGTTTCTTAATGAAGTCCAAGTTCATAAGGAAAAATGAGGAAGATTCCTGTCCTGTGTAGGACTTAGAAGCCATATCCAAGAAAGAAATGATTCTAAGGGACTGATTCTATCTGGTGTTTATTTTTTCCATGACAAATCCAGTTATGCTCTTGTTACTGGAATTGTCAGGAGGACTCTGCCAGTGCTTTTCTGCAGCTGGCACTTCAAGGGTGAAAAAAATAAAGAAATATAGTAACATGACCCTGGTACTACCATCTGACCAGAAGTGTGAGCACTCCACTAGTGCTGGTAGGATTAAAGAGTAGGACAGAAGTGGTTGTACAGCCTGTGGCTGCAGAGGTTCTGCCAGACACCCTCTGTACACAAAGCCAAGAGACTTTTAAGAGTTCTCCTGACTGCACTTATGGGTGAAGTATCAACCAAACCAATGCAGGGGAGAAGGCAAACAGAGCTAATGAGAACAAGGCATAATAAAAAATGTGTATGGGCACACATATATAGAGGGGGATAGCACTGAGTCATAAGGCAAAATCAGATTCCAGAAAATGAGCACTTCCAGTCTAGAAGAAATAGGATAAAACCATCTGATTAACCAGAGAACCTGCAAATTTTAAGACAAACTGCATGTGACAACTCCAGCCCCTTCATAATGTTTTATCTTCCTCTGTTGTCTAGCTAAGCTGGTTTGAAAAGCCCCTTCATCAGCAGTATGTCATTTCTAGCATAACAAAGGTGCAAAACTACACAGTCCTTAGAATGCTTAGGTCCTTAACTGATGAACCTACATTGCAAGTTCCTCCAGTCATGTTATAAACATATTTTTTTTTTCCTAAAATACAGTGATCAAAAAGTTAGGTAGTCTCCTGCTGCCTCCAAAATTAACAACTTCTTTAAAAAGTGCTTCTACTATGCATCATCTTTTATTGGTTTCTTTTCAGGAGGCACAGCAGATCACGAGGGCAATATCAGAAGACATACAGGCAAACAAGCCCAGAGCTGCTGCATCCTCAAGTTACACTGCAAGCATGGTTGCTCCACAGCTCTGTGAATCAGCAGCCTCGTGTTCTTGGCCAGCTTCTACCATTTACATATCCTGACTTCAAACCTACGGCTGCATGACTTGTTTGCATGATTACTCTCACTGAACTCCCAGGGCAGGACTCTGGGGGCCTCCAGTTGCAACTCCCAGTACCTGTGGGAGGCAACACCTGACCAAGAGCCTCTGCTCCCTCCTCAGCCAAAGCAGTGAAGCTCCATCAAACGTGGATCTCCAACATCCCAATCACAGAACTACCTGCAATGCTAGATCTCTTTCCATTCCTCTGACAGAGGTCTTAAAATCAGGATGAGGGATGGAAGACACAATTCCCTGGATTATGTCATAACCAAGTGGCTACAGCAGCCTTCTGAGTCATAAGTGAGTTGCATCCCATCAGGCCAAGACGAAGCTGAATTGAGATTTCCCACTCCCTAGCTGACTACATTTATTAAGATATTATGGGAAGGAAGCTCTGCTGCTCTCTTCTCTAACCCTTTCCACAGAAGCCTGTGGTTTTTCTGTGAATGCCACTGGCTCAGTGCTACAAGGCTCTGAGTGAGCATGGCTGAGTGGGCTTCTCCAGGGATTTTACAGTGGAATTTTTTATTAGTGTGGGATACAGTCTTGCCTTTGCTGTGTTCCTGAATCAGACTGAAGGCCTGGCCCTACTGATCACTGACACCTGTGCAGGCATGGGCAGCCCAGTTTAGTTACCTAGGGAGCTTCCAGGACAGTGGTGGTAGGAATATTTACATACCTCTAGGCTCAAACAGCTACCACAGCAGAAAGTAGTTTCCCTGATAGGTATCTAGAAGATAGGCAGTTTTCTTGAACTTGGCCACCTGAGTCCCATTTCTGGTACCCAAAGTAAACATTGTAGAACCTATCCATCATGACAGTGCATTTATTTAATGACTTGGATGTTTGAGGGCAAGTCACATAACTCTGTTTTTTAACTCACCACCCCAAACATCTAATTACTTACTTCATGATAATATTTTAATGGTTAATTTACATTTGAGGAAATGGCTCAGGGTCCCCAGGGAAATTGTCACAGCACCAAACCTGCTGGAGTTCAAGAAGTGTTTGGACAACGCTCTAGGGCAAATTGTGTGGGGTGTCCTGTGCACAGCCAGGAACTGGACTTTGAGGATCCTTGTGGGTGCCTTCCAACTCAGGATATCCTGTGATTCTGTGAAATATCACAGACACACACATAATTCTGAGCACTTTGTGTGTAATTAAAAAGAGCAGCAAGTATTACCCTGAGAGCGAGAGCTGGCAGGAGCACCGGCTCCATCCCAAATACTTGTCACACAGGTTCTGAATCGCCCTGGGATGCACAGGTTGCATTACCTGAAAAAGGGTGCAGCAGTAAGGCAGGCAAGTTGTTCTGAGTATCACCATGTGTGCTGGGCACACCTGGCCTTTCCCTGAGAACCTCCCCAGGACTGGGAGTACGTAACAGGCTGAAGATGGAAGACTGATGGAAGTGGATTGCTGGCATTTTCAGCAGATGGAAAAAAAAAGGCTCTTGGCCATGTCATGGATGTTCTCAATTTACCTGCAACAAACAGGAGCACAATGAGAGTGAATTAATATTGGCTATCACATTGTTAAAAGGGCTTAGAAATGTCCTTCCCTGGCAAGAGCTCTGACACCTGGCATTTTTTATCAAAAGTGGTCATCTTATCCTCTAACAAAATGCTAGCTACCCAACTATTTATAAAATCAGTAGATCCTGTATTGCATTGAATTCAAGGTCCTTTTAATCCTGCTTGAGGTGTGGGATGGAGTTTCAGAGCCATCCCCACACTTGGTTTGTTATCAGCCAGCTCCAAACAGCTCTCTCATCTGCCTGGTAGATCTCCTGTCTGTTTGTCTGTCAAGGTATCTGCTTTTTCCTGTGAACGATTCCATGGATTCCATTTTCAAAACTGTCGCCTTTTTTCCCTCTCTGAATAGAAAATGAATAAATGTTGTCAGAAAGGACCCTAGGGAAGCTTTCACTCCTCCTACTCCAGGGATGAGTAACTTGACACACCCTTGAACATGAATCTGCTCCATTTCATAATCTTGGCAATTCGCGATCTTCCAAGAAAAAAGGTCCAGAACTGACTAAAACACACATCTGTGGATACAAAGGCAAATTCCGCTCTGCTGTACATCTTATACTTTGCATCCTGATTCAGCATATCAAATCCTTCTTCCCTAGGGATTTATTTGGCACATCTATGCCTTGCCTAGTTACCTACACATGAACTTTTGAGCCTGATGGGAAGATTTGTACATGCTCCTCCCTTTCATGTCATAGGATGCCACGTGGTGAACTTTCTGCTCCTGCTCTTCAGGCTGATTCCCATGAATTCCTTCTCATTCTTGTGGTGTGGCATGAATCCCTTTGATGAGTCCAAGGAATCAGAATGGCTCTAGTTTCTTGAAAAGGAGCTTTTTTGTGGGATTTTTTTTTTTGCACAAAGCTATAATTCCTAGGATGGGATCACCTTCCTAGGTGCCCTCCCTGATGCCCTAATCTTCTTAGGGTTGTTTTCATCCTTGGCCTGGGGATAAGGCCTTTGAACTGCCCCATTCAGTGAGTGGGTTCTGCTCCTGAGGAACCAGGAGAGGGATCCCTGCTGCTCTCAGCATGCTCCAACAAGAATCTTCCTGCTCCAGGAGTTCTCAGCAGCTGTTTGCCCCTGCAGCACAGTTGGCTTTCAGACACGGATGTGAGTGCCACTCCTGCACACAAAATGCAGCCCAATGTGCAGTAATTCATGCGAGTCAGCACAAAAGAACTTACTCCTTTCTTAAAGGACAGGTATCTTTAAAGGATCTGCAGAAATTCCAGGGATAAAAAGGCTGAAAGTACAGTATAATGACCAGAGTCCAGATGAGGTGTGGAAGAGGGAACCCTCTAATTCTGGACTCCAGGTTGATGAAGGGCTGTGCAGAAGTTTGGGTTGTTTGGGGTTTTTTAATTCTACCCTTCCTCTGCTGTCTTGTTAGTAATAAAACATAGCTATAAAATAATGCACTGATGGCACCCAAGTGCATGCAGGCACAAGTTAGCAACTTGCCCCTTCCATACAAAAATGTTGTGGATAATGAAGGAAAGCATGGGAATGAAAGCACAGTCAGTTATTCCAAGTGAAAACAAGCAATTCTTTAATTTTATCCCTGGTAGCCAGAATGAAGAAACAACTTCCAGAAATGAGAGTTTCACACCCACAACTAGGTATTATTGGCTCAAACTTTAGAAAAAGCAGGAACCTAAACCTCCTCCTCTTTTTCTATCTTTTTTTATTTTGTGTCTCTGAAAAAGAGCAAATGTATTCTGCCCACCTACAAATCAAGCAATATCTCCCCTGCCTCCCCAAATTTAATTATTTTCAATTCTAAGTCCTGGGATGAGGAAGCAAAAAGACCGAGGGTTTATTGTTTCTGTAGGATTTGTTAGTCTCTTTGAGAAACCACAGGGGGGGAAAAGATCTTCATTTTGTTACCACACAGTCAGAACATCACTGAATTAAAAATTTAAAATTACAGGAACATGGGAAAATGGAAGAAATGGAAGTATAATGAAACTGTTACCAAATCTGTATCTTTTTCCCAGTAGTAAAATTAAGGGGGTGGTAATCACATGTTCCACTCCCTCACAGAGTTGTTCTGATGCGTTGCCAATTAAGAACTGTAAGAAACTGAGATAAGTGTATTTTAAGATAATGTTGAAAATGGAATAATCTCACTTTTAACACAACAGAAACACTACTTAAATAATGACACCTTATCTGAATTGTGTTTGAGATGGCAGGGTTAAATACACGGATTAAATTTCACAGAATGAAAGGACTGTAACAACTGCATTCCTAGAACAACTTTAGAGAGCAGACTCCATCACTGCAGTCCCTTTCATTACTTATTTTCAACTTTTTATTCTTGTTTGCTGTAACAAATCACAGCATTGCACACCTGGCATCTGCATACAACTGCGCTGTCACTAAAATTCTGTGCCTTTCCCAGATGATGTGCCAATACAGACATGCAGATTAAAAAAAAAGAAAAACTATCCCAAGCAGCTGGGCACACTCTGGAATGATGGGCACACTTGGCTCTCATCTAAATGAGGCAGCAGTATAATGAGAAATACATCTTGTGACATGAGGACATGTGCTGCTGTGCCACCCTGGGCTAAAATAGCAACACACCAAAGCCAGCTGATTCCATTCCCTGCAAAATCCAAGCTTGTAACTCCAAAGCAAAACACCCACCATTCAAACAAAGCCTGTGCTTTCTGCTTTTGGTGCTCATGGTCCTATTGCTAAAGTAATGTTATTTGGGCCTTCATCTTTCAATTTATCCAGTCTGCCAAGGAATCAGATTTCTGAGGTACCCAGTGACCTTTCCCTGTCATACCCAAATGCCAGAGCACAGCGTGCACACAATTTAACAGATTAACAAAGTAAATAATACAGGCAAAGTGTTATAAAACACCACCACCAACAAAAGAGGTTCTCTTGCATACAGAACTTAGAGCATTATCCTGCAGAAATAACTGCATGACCAGGCTAAATTGAAATCAGGAGATTGCAGCAAGTCATTGAATTAATTTTTTATTGCAATGGTAATATTTTTACCATAGGAATTAGAACACCACCAAAAAAACCCAAAACAAAACAAAAACCCCCAAAACCCACAAGAACCAAACCTTATTCTTTCCAAACTACTGAGGATTTTGGGGGTTTTTTAAACCATGCAGAATGACATAGTTGTTACACCTTATCTAAGAGAAATGCTACATTGACTCATTACATACGTTTTTACTAAAGAGAGCTAAATTCCTTCAAGTGCCATTGAAAAATCCACCACTGAGATTCATGAGCAGTAACTTTTACAGAACTAAGCAATATATTAATACCTGAAATTGCTTACTAGGAAAAGTACTGCACAGGACTCAGCAACAACTAAGTACAGCCTAGGTGAGCCAAAAACCCTTCAGTCTGTTCTTTCTCCCACTGCTGTGGTGGTACATTAGCACTTGTCCAGCTCCTTCACTGAGCTATTGCAATAGCTCATACTCAAGAACAAATTAAAACACTCCCAGGCTTTTTTTTTCTTTTTTTCTTTTTTTCTTTTTTTTTTTTCTTTTTTTTTTTTGCTTAGAGCAATAAGCATTAATTAGAAATAAAATCCATTTTCCCTTATTCTCTCATGTATTTTTCAAGACTTATAATAAACCTTACAATAAATATATTCTTGCCTTCTCAAATCTGGGCACTCAATTCACCAATTTCTTTAAAAATTAATAATAAGCCTGATATGGTTAGCACATTTTATTCATTGACATTCAAAAATCATCTAAAATGAAGCTTTCCTCTGACTCTAGGCACTTCAACATCATTAATAATATAACACCACCCTAGAAGCATTATAGTAATTATTTCAAGGAGAAGGCAGTCCTTCAGACCTCTATGGATACTCCTTTCCATCCTTCCTCATGCTGGGAAATAATCTTTATTCTCTTGACAAAATGCTATCCTACATGCCTTTGGCACAAAAAGATGAATGGATTCAAGATATTTCTGGTGATGACAGAAAACAATCTCCCAGTCCTGGAGAACATCCTGATATGTGCTCCCTCTGTTTTATTAGGACAAAAAAACAACTGGCTTCTGCTGACTGGGATAAACTGGCCCACAATTGTTAAAAGCTTTACAGGGCAGAACTGGTGTGGTAAATACCAGTGCTCATCTAAGTTGGCTCCCAAGCAAAATGTTCTGCTTCAAAAGGAACTCCTGGTGCTGTTCCTATCACTCAGGCAGGGCTGTGACAGCAGCAGCTGGAAGTGTGATGTGTTCTGCACCTCACTTGCCATCGATTCCCACCGCTGTCCTGCCAAATCCTGCCAGCCTGCAGAGCAGGGCTGGGAGTGCACTGCTTTGCCAGGCATCCTTGGAAATGCATGTTATGGGTGTCAGCTCAGGCAGCCCTTGTATGCTGAGCTGAGAGGGATCCAGAACAGCCTTGGGGCCATCTCCTACAAAGGAACACAATTTCTGTCCAGGTTCAGCGTTAGGGCGCACCCCACCCCACGCTTGGAGTGCCCGCTGCAATCCTTACCTGCCTTAAAATGCAAAGGTAAATTAAAAGCTCCCTCGGTATTAATGTCATGCCATTTTCACACTAACAGTTCAAAGTCAAAGTAAACAAGTTTCAGCCACACACACAAACACTTTCTGCTTTTTTAAGTTACCAAGCACATACCATAAAGACAAGTCTTGCTTTGTAATCGCTGATTTTTCCCCCCTGTACAGTTATTCAGATCTCATTCCAGAATTCGTCATCTGGTTAATTAACAGATTTCAGTTTGTTCTGTGTTTAAGGGGAGATTGTTTGTGGCTTGACTCTGGGAAAATGCACAAACGAGGCAGCAGCTTGTTTTTCAGCTCCTGTCTTTGCATTTTCTGCCCAAGAGCCAGGGAAGCATGTAAATTAGGAAGCACATGCATCTTGCAGGATTAGCATTTCTCAGAAGGCAGAGAAATGACAGCACACTTTCCAGTCTCAAGACAGAAAAATTGATCATGTACCATTTCGGGGGTGGATTTTTTCTCTGCCAAACTACTGATCTGAAATCTTATTTTTATTTCATTCATCCCTCTTTCAGTAACAGCAGCTCCTCTGTTGGTAATATAATTGCTTATATTATGATGCCTCAAGTGAGGTTAAGGCTGTATGATGAAAACATATGTCACATACAAATATACATAATGTACAATATAGGAAATCTATCAGGATTCATTTGGTACAGTTACCTGAGCACTCTGCATAATAATCCCACAAGAAATATTTCACAATGTGAACATCAAATATGTCAAATTGCCTCCAGGCCAAGAGAACCAGAATGCACCAAATGAATTTTCTTATAAGGATCTATTCCTTCAGAGATTTAAATTAAAATGCAAAGAAATTTTACCAAGTAATCCCAAGAGTGTAAGTTTAGGAAGGAAAAGGCCAAAACCTTTAGATATTTTCTTAGTAAATATATTCTGCAGCCAAAAGCTTAATTCAGATCAGCTTTTTTATGGTGCATAGGTATTTCAAGGCAAAAAAAAGGAATTGATTCTAATGCTCATGGTAATAAATGAAATGTCTGCTTCTGGCACTGAGAATTTGAAAAACAATGGTCCCAGTAGATCAACTTAATGCTGTGCTTATCATGGGCCATCAGATTTCAACCTGCATTCATCCAATAAAATAAAGCATAACTTCTGCTTGGCTAAAAACTAATTTTCAGAAATATACCTAATCTTCAACAGAAGACATGAAATGATGGCAAATCCTCAGCTTCTCTTGGGAATGTGTTCTGGTGGTTAACCACGGAAAAATGTGTGTCTTATTTCCTATTTGAATTTGTCTGGCTTTTGCCTCTGGCCATTACTTCTTATTATGCCTTTCTTCAATAGATTAAAGAACCCTTTAATATCCTGTATTTCCCCTCAGGAATGTTCCTATGCACTACAATCAAGTCACCTCCCAATTCTCTTCCAGATAACTTTAACAGCCTGAGCTCTGAAAACATCCCAGTGTCAGGCATTTTCTCCAACCACCAGAACATTTTGCTTCATTCTTTAGCTCTCTCTTATTTTCCAGTGTGCTTCTTAAAATCTGAAAACCAGCACTGTAAGCACTACCCTGTGATGATATTATTGAGGTCAAACATGAGAGGTAAAATAAACACTTTTTAATTCCTTTGTTTATACATTGATTAATCCTTTTCTGCCATAGCAGCAGGAGAGCCCTTATCTGATTGCTTACTTATCTGACCCCTAAATCCTTCTCAAAGTCATTACCTTCAGAGTCTTCTATTTTCCAGTTATGGTCTCCACACCTGGGTTTTAAGATACACAGCTATTTGGTTTGATGAATGAAAATTCGCTAGGTTTGAACAAGCTGCTTGTACAAACTGTACTGATCAGTGCCCCATCCTCATCATTATTTACAATTCCATTAATCCTGGAGCTGAATTTTTGCAGCAGCAGGTTTGGATCTACTTCCAGATCATTGCTGACAATGCAGCAGGACATGGAACCTGCCACTGGGACCTTTTTGGACACCATTTTTTCAACTAAGTTGTCATACAAATTTCTTCTTGAGATATGGCAGCAAATTCCATTTGTGTGGTTTGTTGGCACTGTATAATGCGAATGTCATGCAGCATCAAGTCAAGTACCTCCTCAAAACAGTATTGATAGCTATTTTAACTATAAAACACTGTAGATCTGCATCATATTCCTTTCTTCCAACGTTTTCTTTTTTGAATTCCACATCAAATTTTCTATTTTGGTTAGGATAACTATTAAGCTAACCAGTTGCTTAGGTCATACTGCTCACCCTGTTAAAAATGTTTTTTAAGCAACAGTTTATCACTTGTTTAACCTTCTGATTTTAAGACAAGATACAAATACACAGGAGCAGCATCTGGAGTATAGGAAGAAGCAACAGTGAGCAGAGCTGACCAGAGATCGCATTTCTCAGCATTTCCAGGAGGGAAACCGCAGGAACTTCGGACTTGCAAAGTACCTGCTGACAAATATCCCGGTCCTGCTGAACTCCCAGCCCTGCACACACACACACTCAAGGAGTTGTGGAGTCTTCTCCTGACTATAAGAGACGGGATGAGAGACGACTCCTTGCCTCGGGCCCTGCAGAACCTCCCTGAGCGGCTCCGCAGCGCTGCGGTCACTGCCCGCCCCCATCGCCGAACCGGCCTGACCGCCGGGGCTCGGACCACTCGCAGCCTCCGCTTTCCCCGTCGTGTTTACACCACCAGATTTAGGCTCCGAGAAATCTTAAGCAGCACCACGGGAGGTTTAGGTTGGACATTAGGAACAATTTCTTCACGGAAAGGGTGATTAGCTATTGGAATGGACTGCCCAGGGAGCGGGTGGAGTCACTTGTCCCTGGAGGTGTTTAAGGAAAGACTGGATGGGGCAATCAGTGCCATGGTCTGGTGGACAAGGTGGTTATAGGTCACAGGCTGGACTCGACGATCTTAGAGGTCTCCTCCACCCCAACTGATTCTGTATTTCTATAACGAAGGAGGATGAGAGAAAAGAGAAGCAGCCGCGCCACCCGAACCTCCCCTACGAGCCGCCCTCCGCCGCCTCAGCCCCTCAGGCTCGAGGCCGCCTCACGCCGCGCACCGCCTCGCGCAATGCCGAGCTCCTATTGGCTGCGCCGCCCGTGGGGGCGGGACCGAGAGAGAGCCGCGGCCAATCCGCG
>WEIU01006540.1:102841-125778 GCA_013389925.1 Aegithalos caudatus | reverse complement strand
TTTTTTTTTTTTTTTTTTTCCCTGTGATTTAAGCGAGTGCTCAGGTAACGAGAAGTGTTCTGGTAATTCTGTCTTGTGAATGGAAGTTGTGCTGGCTTTGGGGGTTAGCTCAGCACACATAAAAAGTCCGCGGTAACAATCTGCGTTTTGTTCCTGTGAGGGTTTTGTTGGTTTTTTTCAGCTTGTCCATTTGCGCAAAGTTTGGATAAGCATCCAGTGTTTTTACAGGCATTTCGTTTTACAGAGTGAGAATTTGGTGGAGAGCCAGTAACTAAAGGGCTTCTTGTTGATCCTTCTTTGCTTCGAGTCACTTTGTAGCGTCACTGAGTTGTAGCTTTAGCCTTTTCTTTAACGATTTTGTTTTCATTAACCGCAAGCTGGAAATGATTCTGGTATCTGCTTTCAGGGGGCTCTATAATCTATCAATGTGTTCATAATTAGCAGGAACTGATTATCTCTGATATTTTCAGCACCTTCATTCAGCAGAATCTCTAAAATCTGGCTGCTGCACTTGGGGTCAAAATAACGCTGTTGATCGCCTGGTTTACGCAAGCAGTGGCATGTGCTTTGGCGCTGGCTGCTGGAAGTATGGGAACAGCAGCAACTCCACAGAAAGCACATCCAGCTCTAAATCACTGCACCACTTCCAGCTGGAGCTTTCCCAGATGAATGTCCAGTGCAGCGTTTTGCTGTGTAATGTTTAAGAAGTTAGGCAGTAATTCGACTCTCAAGTTGTTGATGTTTACTAATCCTTAGCTGCCTGGTTTAAGTTGGATATAAGTGGGTAGAGAGAACTGACTCTGATTCTAAGCTTCGTGCAGGGGCTTGCTTAACTCTTGTCTTCCCAGTTCTGGTAGCAATCACCAGTTGTGTGCTGGTGCTGCCTGACACTTTGTGGCTCTATCTCAGCATCTGGAATGGGTGACTGAAAGGAATGAGATGAGTAAGGGTTAGAGATTTTATTTGGCCTCTCTAACCAAAGATATGTATCTGTTTCTGCAAGGGTGAATGCATGTGCCCAAAAGGAAGCTCTTAGGGATTCATATTTGCTATGAAATGGTTAAGTATTATCTGCTGGAGTTATGCAGGCATAATAATTGCACATATATATATATATAAATATAATAATGTCTTTTTTTTTGAGTGTTCAAAATAAATATTTGAAGTTTTGCCACTGAGATGCTTCATCTCAAATCTGTTTTTATTAAATGTCCAAAATCTGTATATTTGATTACTACTTGGATGTGTAGGGCTGGTGTCATTTGGAAGAACAAACTGGGTTTGTACCTGTTTGCATGTGGGAAAGCTCATTTAGCAGTACCAGTCGATCAGCTTTGCACAGACTGATGTCATGTGTGCACAGGAGAACCAGCAAACAGGGTGTGAAATGGTGCTTTTGCCAATGAACCAGCTTCGATCTGTGGTTTGCCAACCCTGCCACTGCAGCCTGTGAAACGCTCTGCTAATTGACTAAACATATTTACCATGAATGTGTGGTAAGAAATCATAAACATTCAGCCTTGGTGTTCGTGTAGGATTGTGCTTAAAAAATGAAGAAGCAAAGAGTTTGAGTCTTGATTTTAATTCCTTTTTCTTAGAAAAGGAGTATAAAATACTCTTAGAGAATAAAAGACCTCTCTGGAACCAACTTCTGTCATTTCAAAATACTCATGTAAAAAAATCCCTCCTGATTTTTAAATTATTTGCAAAAATTAATCAGTAATTAACCAATGGCATGTCAAGAGTCTTTTGATTAACCTCTAGAGTTAACCTTTCATCTGACACGTATTCTGTTCTCCCTGTTTTACTTCTGTTGAAAGGGAGTTGAACCTAGTGACATCTTTTTGTCATGGAAAATGGTGTTTTTCTGGAAATGCTGTCAAAAAAGACTGACTTCAGAAGTTCTTGGAAAGCTATTAAAGATAAAGGAGTTTTTAGTATGATTTTTATTAAATTCTACAAATTTCCCAGTAGGTGCAGGTGTCTAGATTTGGCAAACTCTTTCTATATATATTTAGTATAAAGAAGCCTTACACAGGGCCTGATTGTGATGAGTCAATATCTTGGGAGTGTTGGTTCAGCAAATCATAGTGGAAGGAGGCTGAGGATGAATTTCAGCTGATACAGGTGTAACTCTCTTCCAGAGCTTTTCCTCTGGAATACAGCAGCTTTGAGTTTGTCACTTGGAAGTTTATACTAAACCAAAGAAAGCTGCTCTTGCTCTGGAAGATGTTACACCAGTGAGGAGGAAATCTCTTGTGTAGCTCATTTGCAGTTTGCTTTCAGTGATCTATGACTTCCTCCTATTGTGTAATAACTCTTTTCTGTCAAAGGCAATCTATTTGAGTCTTTTTTCTTGAAGAACACAGAGAATGGAAAAAAAGTGCTCCTGTTTTTCTAGGTGTGGCCCAGATTGTCCATTTAAAAGCATGTTTGGATTGCATTAGGGTTTTTCTTAACCTGTTGAGTTTGTGCTTTTCAATTTTTCAGTGCCTTTAAGCAATCCTTTTGCAATTATTTTCTTTTCACATAGTATTCAAAAGGATTTTGACTATTAAAACTAAAATACTTTCTATAAATGCAATTGTTCAAATAACATATTTTCAGAGATAATGTATTTTTAAGATTAGGCAAATTATCACAGTTAGAGACTTCAGGCATAAGGAATATTCAATGAAACTGTCTTTCAGACAGAAGCAAGTTGCATATTGAGATGATTTCCATAATAGCAAACAGTTCTGTCCATTGTATCCAAATTTTTCAGTTTCTTGTATTATGAGAGCTTGCCTGAAACTTTTGATTCTGCTTGCATAATCCATTTTTATTTATTTAATATGTTACACTTCTGCAGGGAGAAGCATTTATTTCAAAGACACTTCAGTAACCTTGAAATACAAAGCTTATGTCAAAGACTCATGAGAATCTGGGAATGTTTTAAGTGTTGATTTTTTTTTCCTCCTGTCTTTGAAGTGCTGATATCCTGAAAGAGGAGGGCAAACACTTAAAGAACAGTGAGGTTATAGATCTTGATACAATATAAGAAAAAGTACTTTTATCAAAATGGGAAATCTTGCTTTCTTTGAAATAGTGACAGTTTGAGCCAGGCTGGCTTATTTCATGTCCCAGATAAGGGGAGGAAAAGATAGTGTGAACTGCTAATTATCCACAAAATCTCCAAACTCTCAGGCTGAAACTACGGGAAAAAGTATTTTCTATATTTTGTTTGATGATGTTGAACTGATGATTTCAAATAGATATAAAGATGTGTTTTATTAGAAATGGTCCTTGAGTTGGGATGGTACCTGAATGTGTCATAACCGTGCTGGCTTATTTTGAGGAGAGAAAAATAAATATAAGCCAAGGGGACAGAAAATTCACTTCTCTCCCGGAGTTCCTCCAGGATGCAGCCTGGCTGTAGCAGTGGCCGTCTGCACTGGGAAATGATGGCTTTGCCCTCCTTCCTGAGCTCTGCATTAATGAGCTCAGTGAGGAACTGCTGACTCTCGCTGTAGCCACGGAGCAAACTTTGGTTGATATTCAGCAGGAGCGCAGAGCCTTTAACGCCGTTAACCAACCTGATTTACCTTCGGAAGCAGCTTGTGGTGCTGCATGTGACAGCTTTGTCCTCCCTGGGTACGTGTGGCAGGGTTTGATGTGCAAGGCCGGTCATCAGGGCTGCCTTTGCACCCCCTGCTGCTGCTGGTGACCTGGATAAACAGCGCTGTAAACCCGCAGTAGGTGCATCTGTTCTCCTGTGGCCTCTCTGATGGATTTTTCATTTACAGTTTTCATTTACTCTGTGCTCTTTTGACTCTCTGTGGTGCCAGTTGTGTAAGACTCTTATGTGGTACCACGTGAAACTCCCTTCCAGAAATCTTTTATCAGCCAAGGCTGGTGAATGTAATTAAATGAGATGGGTTTGACAGGATCTGTGTTGGGATTTCAGGGAGATCTGCATTGCTCTGTGGTTCTGATTGACCACTACTCTAGAGTTGTCTGCCTGCTCTTTCATTTCAAAAGGCTAAACTCTCTGATCCTCACTGGAAATAGGGAATAATTGGTTATTGGGGATGAGTAAACAGCCTAATCACAACAGTGCTGCAGTGAGAATTTTGCAGAAGGGGGCACATTCCAGTGATAAATGTCTGTCCTTGGTGAAAGGCTTGCATTTTCAGTAAGATTGATGTAGTGATAAACTGGAAGCTACCACAGAGAACCATCTCTTACATACCAAACCTGTGTGCAGGAGCAAGTGCAGTCCCTTCAGACACATCACCTCTCAGAGAAGCCCAAATGGGCCTCTGGCTAAAATACTAAAATGTTGAGAAGAAACGTTGGCAAAGAGATGTGTGCATGCTTGTCTAATTGGTCTTCTTGTGCATGTTTCTTAAACAGTCAAACAAAAACTCTTCTGACATGGGAGCACAGCTGAAGGGATGATCTGAAAACACAGAATTACCCAAACAATGATTTGAGAGAGATGGGAATTTGGAGGGTCAGCACTGGCCTTGTCTTGTCTTGTGTGTTTGAGATATAAGATCTTCTGTGGGCCCTACTAATGTCTGTAGTTTGTTTGTAAAGGAAGCTGAAAAAAGTTGTTTGATGCAGGTGTTGATAAAAGTTTGAAAAGAACACAGCCAGTTCTGACAAATGTCACTAGGGAATCTCTGCCAGAAGAATGTAACAGCCTGTCTTATTAGACTGTGTTGATTGTCATTAAATATATTTTTGTTTTGCCTAAGCAAATCTTTAATTAATGTAAAAGGTCTTGGGGGAAAACATGTAAAAACAAATGCTCTAAGGTTGGATACAGTTTTTGATGAAAAGTAATTCAAAGGAAATACTTCTCAAGCAATTTCTTTTTTCTTGGTGCTTTGTACACATGTAAAACACTCCTTGTTCTTTCAAATAGGGTGTGCTGATTAAACTGAGAAAACACTGTTTTGCAGAAAAAATGTAGTTTTAGGTATTGGGGCATAGACAGAACAGGCCATAAGTGATTCTTGCTAGCTGTGTTCACAGAGGGATTATTTTTTTAATGACTGCAATGAAAAGAAATAACAAGCTAATTCCTATTGTTACTTCTTAATTTCTTTTCAGATTAGGTGTAGCAGAAAATTAAATATTTTAACTTCCTTCAGGACTGGCATTGAAAAGTTTATCTTGGAATTTTAAAAAGAGGTTCTTGTAGTGACTTGTAACAGTGAAGTTTTTATGTCTCGATATTAATGTTGGTCAGTGCAAGAAAGAAGAAAATAATTGATAAATGCAGCTTAACCAGTGGTATTTACCACCCTGGCCCATTTTGAAAGAAAAAGTTTATTTTTCCTAAAATGACTGATTGGTGGCCTCTCTTTTCTAACAATCCTTTTCTCTCTTTTCTTCTGCTCCCTTCACAAAATCATTTTTGTGCTGTGCTTTTTGAACTCATCTGTCCAGCCAGGGTGCTGGAGTCATTCCCATAAACATTGATTAGAGCTTTTCATATGACTGCTGCCAATACATGGCCCAAATACCTTATTTAAAAGCCTGGTGCTGCAAGTGCTGCTTGGATTCTTCCAGTGAAACTTTAGCCCAAAATAATTGTCTCAAACTCAAGTTGAACTTCTGAGTTATGATATGGTTAAAAAAAGATCATTGAGTAGTGTAGAACACTGAAAATATTGGAAAGTTACTTTGGAATCATTTGTGGGTGCTGGAAACCTCTCCAATGTAGAATGTCCTTTAAAAAGGTAAAGAAGTGAGCATTTAGAGTCTTTTAATAACGTTCCCTTATGAAAGAAGGAATTTTCTGACCTAGGTCAAAGCTTTTAGGACAGATTGTTTCCTTATGAGCATTTTTAAACAATGGTTATGTTATTAAGACTCTTGGCAAAAAGATCAAGGAGAGGGAGGAGGATAGGGAAGGGTTTTGTGTGTAGTCCAGTCAGAAGTTTGCCAGCCTGTTTTGGAGGATGTAGTGGAATTTTCTATAGGATGGGGGTTTTCTTTTAAAAACACAGGGCATAAAGTTCTCAAAGACATACTGAGAGTAGTTTCACTGCTGTCTTAAAATATAAATTTAATTGAGTTTCTTTGATTAAAGCAAGATTCTGCATGTGGGAACAAAATTGAGGTCTGAAACACGAGTGGTTTATTCAGTCAGCTTTATCCCTAGCTTTACCTTAATATGTAATGTTAAGAAATCAATTAACTTTTAAAAATATATTTTAATTAATATGCTTATTGGTTTAAAGTTTTTTTAATTTATAAAAAAGAAAGCAGTATGCAGTTCAAAAAAAAAAACCAAAAACCCACACTCAGAGTTGTTGAGGTGGCATGTTGGCTTTGGAGGCATAAGGAGTTTTTGAGGATATACATAAGATGGAGACAGGATTTGAGATGTTTGTGTCCAAAATGGGCTGCTCCTGGATATCTGACTGAAAGTGACACCAAGTGTGGTCAAGAACAATGATGTATCAGCTCTTGTATCAAAAAGAACAGCTGAGAGAATGAAACCTGGTTTCTATGTCTACCTTTGGCAGCAGCGATCTCTGACAAACTTCCACAGCCTCATCTGGAAGGACATGTGATGCCAGTCTGCCTTCTGGTGCCTAAAGGAGTAAAACCAAGTGCCTTGGGGAAGAGGGCAGAAGTGAATTTGTGTTCTTTGTGCCCTTTGTGCCTCTGTAGGTCTGATCTGGCATGCCAGGAACCATGGGACTGAAACTGCTGGAATTCAGCTGGCTGGCTTTAATAGCTCTCATTTAAGTGGAGACCCAAGTCAACATAGTAAAAAGAAAAGGTCCTTATGCCTTTCTTCCTTGAACACTTGATATAAGTTTATATTCAAATTTTCACATTACTCTCATAAAATGTGCCTGTTTTAAGTAGAAAGCCTAGTAGAAGTTGTTATTTTTTTTTCTTTCTTTGAATATTCATTTATGATTGGAAGAGGAGATTTTTGAAGTCCATTATTATAAAACGGTATCATTATAAGGCTTGCTGGTACCTCAGCCTTGCAGGCACCAATTTGGAAGTAAGTTTATGGCATCAGCATTTTTTACAAGAATCCAGGTGATGTCCCCTGTCGGAGGCATGACTCGGCATGCTGCCGAGCTCAGAGGTGTGTGGGAGTGCCGATATTCTCCTTTAGTCACCTTGTGAGGACCAAACACACGCTTGCCTTAGCACCTCGGGGCAAATTTTAAGCAGGTGCTACCGGATTGCTGTTCTGGGAATTCTTGAACCCAGTGGCTGCTTTAAAAGGGAGGAGTGAAAGCAGACCGAGGAGGAGGCAGGATGTTGTGCCTCACTTGTGATCAGTACTTAAAGGGTGTCTGTGAGAAAGATGGGAGCCAGCTCCTTTGGGCCTTTTGTGCTAGGAGAAGGGGTGATGGTTCTAAACTGAAGGAGGGTTCATTTAGATCAGATGCAGGGAAAAAGTTTTTTACTTCAGGTGGTGAAACACTGGCACAGGTTGCCCAGAGAGGAGGGTGCCCCATCCCTGGAAGCATTCAGGGCCTGAATGAGCAACCTGTCCTAGTTGAAGATCTCCCTGCTCCTGGCAGGGGACTTGGACTAGCTGGCCTTGAACTGTCTCTTTCAACCCAAGCTACTGTACTTATGCTATGCTTTGCTTCTGCCCATGTTTTCAGGTGGTTTAAGGGGTATTTATTCAGAATTAGAGTGAGATATGACAGAGCCAAATAATTTTTCGAAAACATTCTTCAGAGCTGGAGTTTGTTTCTTTCTTCCCCAAGTGCCCCTCCCCTGTGAGTTCCTTGGTAGCAAGCGTTTCTTCTTTCATTTTCAGAATTACTGTAGTCTTCCTGCTGTTTACAATTACCCACTCAAATTCTTAAAACAAGACTTTTCACCCAACTATTTCCTTCATCCTCCTTGTTCTCAGGATTTTGCTGTTTAGTTGCTCTGACCTCTTCCCTCTGCCAATCCCAACCTCTTACCCACAGTATCATGAACAGCTGCTGAGCCCTGCTGAGCCTGGCACTTCATTCATCTTCCTGCTAAAGCTCCAGCCTCTGTTTCTGTGCTGCAGAAACAGGACAAGTCTTTATTTATTAAAGAAAAGCCTTAGCTCTGACTGGGCTCTGAAAGCACCAAAGATGTACGTCAGGAGACACGGATGGACACAGGGTATCAAGTGATGGCCAAACAGTTTGAAATTGGAAGCTGCTCTTTGCTTCAGAGGCTTGGGGAGTCCTGTGGGAGGCTGCAGAGGGGAGCAGCCCCGTGCAGGGAGGGCGTGTGGCTGCTGCAGGCAGCGTCCTCCTACCCTGAGAGCAGTGAGAAAGGGAGAGGCACAATGGAGCTGAGGGATGTGGCTGCACTTGGAAGGTACCACAGGGCTGCTTCTGTGGCTGCTGCAGCAGCGTTGCTATCTGATAACTCTGCAATTGTGTGTGTGTGACAGAGTCACTGGTGCATTGCCCGGGATTAGCAGAGTTCTGAAAGGCAGGAAACCGGAGTTTGTTGCTTCATCATTCCAGTCAGAAATGAGTCACAGCTACAGTTGTGTTTAGATCCAGTTTGTAGATGAATGTGATAGAAGCAAAGACAAATGTTGCTACAGGAAGTAGAGTTTAGTCTAGATGGAACACAACTATGAGCTGGGCATTTAGAATTTATTTTAATGTGAAATCTGCTTCTTATGTGAAATGTAAGCTTCCTGATTTTCCCTTAATTTGAGAATGCTATTTTAGGTTTGCCATGCAAACATGGTCCTGGAGTTGAGAATTCAGGGGAGGTTGGAAAAATGCAGAAGACTTATAGTCCTATCTCAAACCTTTCACTGAAAGACTGATTCTGGAACTTTGCAATCTGTTAAGTGTCCTTCACAGAGGACAGAGACAGAGAATTTCCTCCAGTAATTTTCAAGATATTTTCTGTTATTTACTGGATATTCTATCCTTCAGGTTACCTATAAAAGGAACAAGGGAAAGAAAACTGCCTGTAATTGTTAGATTTTAGTCCTAGGTTTGAATACATCGAGGCTGCCTGTTTATATTGAAAATGTTTATGGTAGGAAGTAAAGCAATTTTGGAAGCATGCCATTTTATCTTGTGACTGCGTCTTTTGTAGAATAGTGGCAAAAAAGGAAGCTGTATCCTGTCTTGTACAACATTTAGCAATAGTGGGGAAGTATTTCTTACTGTGCTGTAATATGTAAATTAGCATAGTTTTATCCAAAACCTGAGAAAGTTAAAAAATGTTTCTCTACATTATATGTACTTATTAAAGCAAAGTATTTTATTTTTTCCTGGTAAACAGTCCTTATTAATTTAAAAAAAAAAAAGGGAGAAGACAAAAATAATTGGAACCAATTATTTGATGATTTTTGTTTAACAATTGTGGCTTGTAGGAGGAAATTTCTGTGGGCTTGTGAAGAACAAAAAAGATTACTGTTTTAGGAATTTCATGCTGATGCCCAGAGATTGAGTCAATAATTGCAAAAGCTCTAAAGCAAAGAATTGAGGAAGAAATTGAAATATCTTTGTAATTTTGTTATGAGTTCCTCCTTTTCAGGGAAAATGTGAAGCCACACTATTGTGCCTGGGTGGTTGCTAACAATACTGATATGTGATGGAGCTGCTTCACCCAGGGTAGAACTGTTCCATAGTTTAACACACTTGTCTCTGCCCATGTGGTCAGTTTGGGATATCAGAACTTGGCAGAAATTGACACATTTCTTATTGCTTTGGAAAAAGTCTGATCAGAGCACTGAAATTTACATATCCTGAATGCAAAGAGGACAGGGAAAAGTTGAAAGCTGGACTTAACAATGACTTCATGAAAAGGTGCTCTGCTAGGTCTGTGGGGGCTGGGGCAAGGAAAAGGATAAGCATCACTGGCATTAATTGGAATGAATAATTATGGAATGTTCATAGAGTGATTTTTATTTTAAGTTTATTTTTCTCCAAATTCTAATACAGTTTTCTGCCTTTTCTTCCCTACCAGTATCCCCTTATATTTGGACTGATCCTGGCATTCTGCTGGTGTTCTTTGGTTTGCTGTAGTCGAATTTATATGGGAATGCATTCAATTTTGGTAAGGAAATAATATAATCTACTACTAAATTTCTGTTTTAATCCTGTTCTGATTTTATAACCTTCCATCACATTGAAGGTTTTACAGGGCAAAATTGTATACAGATTTATTTTTTGGAATGTCCTACCATACAGAAACAGAAGACTTATATTTCTTTAGCATAGAAATTGATAAAATAGCTGAAAGTGGCTCTCATGCTATATTTGTCTTTTATAAACTCAGTCCTCAGTTGAAACTTAACAGGTGTTTAATGCCATTTTGTAGTGCAGGAATTGATGACTGCTCCAAAGTGTAGACTAAATTTTCTTCTACAGAACAGATTCCATTTTGCAGAAGGAGAAAGTGGCTGTTAAAGTTCACTACATGTCAGCAGCTCAAAGCAGGTGCATTTCAGAGTGCCAGAGTTTCTAAAACCAGGTAGCAAAGTTGTCATCTTTGAAAAACAAACTCATTTATTAAACATGATTAAAACTCCCTGACTGAAACACAAGTGTATGCAATGTAAAAATGAGAAAACAAGAACACTACAAAGTGGTATGCAAGGCAGACCACTTATTAGGGTGGCTAAAGATCTTTTTGAGGATCCTGTGCTAGAAGAAAAGCTATCAGACAGAAAAGGGTAAGACTGGTAAAGAGTAGAAATGATGGTAGATGAACACAGTGTACAAGGAGCATGGGAAAATAAAGCAACTCAGAAAAACTAAATGACATTTTGGCATCAGTAGTTAGAAGGCTTCCCAATCTTAAACCACTCTGTCACAGATGATGTGGTGGACTGATAGTTCAGCTGACACAAAATATCATAGAACAAAGTCGTGCAACAAACTGGGAGCAAGCAGACAGTTTGGCAGTTTCCCATCTGAATCCTCTGCAGGGTTTTGGGGAATACAGTTCACCATGTGGTGCCTGCAATATACATCAGCCACGGTGCCTAAGGCTGGGGGGAGGAGGTGGCAAATAGAGCAGAAAGTTTTTGTTGCTTCTGAAATGAACAAGTCTGATGTTTATATCAGTCAATTTTATTAGAGCTTTTATCAAGCTTTCAATTAGTGGAAGCAGACAAAAATGATTCATTGAAGCTGGAGCAATCCAAAGTCTGCTGATTGAAGTCCCATCTCCTGGCTCATGTGGAAGAGCTGATAAGCATGAAAATGAAGTCAGGCCACTTTGTAGTGCTTGGATTGCACAAATTCCTCTTTAACAATCAAAGGTGACAAAAGTAGTAGAGAATTCCATGCAACTGAGTGATCAGTCAACAGTTAACTGAAATTTAATGCTGAAGTAAAAAATAGAGTAACCTTTTCATTATGAAAATAACTTTAAAAACAGTAGTAAAACTGAAAATCAGTTAGGAAACCACAGAGGTTATCTCTCCTTCTCCTTTAATATTTGGAGACAGTTCCCATTTTTCCAGCATTGTTAATTCTGAAGCTGGTGGAAAGTAGAAGCTGCTGTAGTGCCTGGCTGCAGTGGTCCTTGCCTGCTGCACCAGCTGCTGCTGCCCCAGTGTTGGGTGTGTTGGCCTCAGAGCCCCTGTTGAGCTGTTTCAGCAGCAGTTGGCAGAACACATTTAGCTGGGCTGGATTTGTGCTGACTGTAGGGTGGAATGCCCTGGCCCTGGACACGGGCCAATGTTGCCAGCAGAAAAAATCCTAGAAGAATCACAGAATAGTTTTGGGTTGGAGGAGACCTTTAGAGATCATCTAGTCCAAGCCCCCTGCAATGAGCAGGGACATCTTCAACCAGAACAGATTGCTCAGAGTCTTGTCCCACCTGACCTTGAATGTTTCCAGGGACAGGGCTTCCACCACCTCTCGGGACAAGCTGTACCAGTGCCTCATCACACTCACTGGGAAAAGAAATGTCTTCCATATATCCAGTCTGAATCTCCCCCTTTTTAGTCTAAAACCATCATCCCTTGCCCTGTCACAGCAGGCCTTACTGAGAAGTCCAGACCTGCAAGTTCAATGAAGGATCCTTTGATCAGAACTTCATTCATGATCTGTCAGGATGCAGGTGATCTGTTAACAGGTGATCAAATGCAATTCCTTACCTTATGCTTAACTAAGAAAGATTTAATCCTGTAAAAGGGAAAAGATGGGAATCCACAAATTGCTTTTAACTACAGCAGCTAGGCTTGTATTCCTTCCAATGTAACTTGAGTTGTTTTTTGTGTTTTTTTTATAGTTATTACACTGATAGCATATCTTTCTCTTCAACAGGATGTTATTGCTGGATTTCTGTACGCTATTCTTATCCTGGCTGTCTTCCATCCACTTGTGGACCTGATTGACAACTTCAACTTAACTTACAAATACTCACCCTTAATTATCATCAGTCTCCATTTGGCCCTGGGCATCTTCTCTTTCACCCTGGACACGTGGAGCACGTCCCGAGGAGACACAGCTCAGATCCTGGGCTGCGGTGCCGGCGTGGCCTGCGGCTCTCACCTCAACTACATCCTGGGTCTGCAGCTGGATCCTCCTGCCCACGCCTTGCCCTTGTCTCTGTCCTCCCTCACCGTGCCTGTGTTTGGAAAAGCCATCCTGAGGCTGCTGATCGGAGTCATCGTTCTGTTGTTAACGAAAGTGGCCATGAAGAAAGCCACGATCCCGCTGGCCTGTAAAATATTCCGCGTCCCGCGGGGCGACGTGCGCAGAGCCAGGCAGCGCATGGAGGTGGAGCTGCCCTACCGCTACATCACCTATGGAATGGTGGGGTTCTCCCTCATGTTCGTTGTTCCTTGCCTCTTCCACGTCATTGGTCTTTCCTGATGCACTTGGATCGCTTTGGGGAGGGAGAACTGAACTCGTTGCTTTTTGGAGAGGTGCACTGGTTTGCTAAGGGAAGGCCGGCCGGCTTGGCTTTAGCGGGGTCTTCCTATTAACAGCAATACAAAGCAGGCAAAGCATTTAAAGGGCTTTGCACATCTCTGGGGATGGTTTAGGGCCAGCAGTCGAGCATCGGTCCAGGAGAAGTGCTGACCTCTGTAAATGCTGGTTTTGGACTTATTGCTGTAACCAAGTCTGTGTGTGTGTGATGCAGTGAATGTATCTGGGATGGCTGCCAGGCTGTACCTGTCTCTGTTCACTGACACTTCAGCAGGTGTGTCTGACAGCTCATCAGAAGGCTCCATTCATGCTCTGTTTGCCATTTCACGGTAATTAGTTCAAGTAGTTGGACCGTAGACTATTAAATTTGCTTTCTTCTCTTCTTTCCTGAAGTCCTGCTTCAAGCTGTTTCAGCTAATAGGTGTTTCTAACGGACCAAACTTGTAATGAGGTGGAATTTTTCTAAATAAACGAGGAGAAGCCTTTCTCTTTAGCCCCCTTTGCAGAGAAAAATGTCTGGATTAGCATTGGTAGATACCACCAGAGTATATATATAATTCAGGTACTGTATTTTATGGTTTAATAACTGTGCCTTTCTGTTGCTAAATTAAGAAATGCCATATATACTGTGATGTAAAAATGCCTAGTTTTATTGAAAATCTTACGTAATTAGGCAGATATTAAAAAAGTTAGATTGTCCATGTTGCTGACATGGTCCAAGTTAACCAGAATGTTCAGTTTTTCCTGGTCAAAATTGCATACGTGAAATGACCCATGAATTGTGTCCTTCAGCTCAAGATACTGTAAATGAACAATAGTCCCTTTTGTAAGTATTTTTAATGTGTATTGTAAGTTACTGCAAGAGGATATATTTTTCTGGAGATTGTTTATACAGTGGATGGATATTAAAAATAAATTATTTAAACATATAAACAATAAAATCACCCCATTCTGCAAAGAAATGGGCTTCACTTATTATTCCAAACTAATCTAGGAGGACCACTGCTTTTAGGTATTTAGTTAGAAAATATAATACTTATTCTAGAAAAATCTGTATTTTTATGCATTAATATACTATATTTAAAGGTGATAGTCACTTTTACCCAATTTGGATAGTTATAAGACAGTGTAATGATTAAAACTAACTTGTAATCATTCTGCCTGACAGATGGTGAGCAGTCAAGACAGTATGGTCAATGCATGAACAGTTCGTGATGCCTAAACTTGGCAGGATTCTATTATGTGGTTTTGAGCTTTTCATGATCCTTTTCCCTTCAAGTGTAATTTTATGTGCCTTTTTTCTGTTTCATTTTGTCTTGTTCATGTGTTGCCTGACCTGTTCTTTCCACATCAGGAACAGTTAATGCAGGAAGCACTGTCTCAGTGTCTGGCCAGACACAAATTACTTAAATTTGTATTGTACATGTTTTTCAGGAAAAGCATCATTTGGTTGGGAAATATGGTGACTAGATAGAATACAAACCCTACATTTTTTGTAAACGCTATTTGGTTTTAGAAGGTGGGGTTTCTTTGTGTTGGAAATGATCTCTCTAAGCTGTTAGTATGTAGATTTACAAAATTCACTTCACTTTCTTTGAAGCAGACAAGGTCTATGGTACGCTGGCACTGGATGATGTGAAAAGATTTCCTTTTCTAGTGCATTTCTCCAGTGCATCCTGAATGCACTGCTATGAATGTATTCAAACAGAGGTATTCAGACAGAACTGAGTGTGTTAAACAACTTCCAGAGCTGAAAAGACCTTACCCAGTAAAAAATGGTTAGCTTGTTTCAGTGCATATTCCTGGATTTGATTTTTTGTGTCTGTTCCTCTTTTGCAGTTCAATGCTGAATGTGCAGTAAAAGGTAAATTGGTTTCTGAGGTTTTGAGAGTGGGATTTCCACTGATTTGGCCTCACACACCAAGATAGCCATGAAATAAATAGCTGGGGGAATGTACACAAAATGCCTTATGCTTAAAGCCCTAAGCAAGTGGTGTAGTTTCAATTATATTCAATTAGTCTGAGGACTGTTAAAAATAATAGGATCATTTTAGGGCGTATTCTTAAATATCCTAGCTTTACAGTTTATAGCAAAAATTTTTAAATTTTAGCACAGAAAAGGTAAGTGAGCAAAACTAATTTTTAACTTCTAGAAACTTCAAGTTTACATCATAAAGAGCATAATTAAAGCTGTATTTTCTAGCTGTGCTTGCTCTCTTGTACTATTAATGGAACATGAGATGTACTGTGGAGGATCTGGGAGGGGTGAAAAAGATCACACAGAGCTTTCAACAGGCTGAGGAAAATTGCACTGTAGCTTCTTCTACTGTCATAAATGTATTTTTTTATATTTTTGTACATTACATTGAGTAAGTTCAAAATGTCATGTTCCATGTACCACTACCCAGGAAATGTCCATCGGTGTTTGTACAGCACCTTCAGCAACTACTCCACTGAAGTTTACATGAGAAAAAGTTCTATTGTTCTATTTTTATGTTTTATAAGGGGTTAGGCTTGAGAGGGCAGTTAGCACAAAATGTCATGCAATATACCTTTAGAGAATAAAGAATCACAGACATGCAAATGCTTAAAAATCCAAGTAAAGTATTTGTATTGTAGTATAATTTTGTTTACTAATAAGCTAAGATACCTTGGAATTTGGCATAACAAAGCAGCAGATAAAACTGGAGCACTTTCTTCACCCTAATCTTAATGTTCAATTAGAGTTGAACATGAAAAATATTTCTAGTGTGAGCACCAGCTGGTACCAAATTCTTTATTTATAAAGTTAACATAGCTTTAAGGGGTAGTCAAATGTCTTTCCAGAAGGACAATAAGTTTGAAACCCTTTATGACGTCGTGCAAAAGCATCCTGCTAGTGAACTCCCTCAGTCCCAGAGAAAAATATTACTTTATAGAACCAGGTATAAATGCACATTTATTACAAAAAGCTGCAGGCTAGGTTTGCCTTTTTGAAATATTGTATGAAGTAAACCTTTAAAGGTTTGCAGGTAGAGAGCAATTTGACACAAAATTCTGTTTTCTGAGAGGCTGAAGAGATGCAAATTGGTCTGAGACTGCCTTAAACACAGGAGCAGGATTTTTTCTGACCTGGCCCTCAGATGTGCATTGCATCTTGGGTGAGTTTTAGAATCTGAAATTTTGGAAAAAAGCTTCATTTTTAAAAAAAAAAACACATTACTTTTGCTTTCTCCTTTGAAGCTGTTGGGTCTCTGATCAGGAGGTAGAGGAGCAACTTGAGGGTAAATTGGCAAACCAAAGGGAGTTGGGTTTTGTTTATTTATTTGGAATATTTTTAAGGTTATGTACAGCATTTCTTCTGGAAAGAAAAACCAAACAGAAAGATCCATTTCTTTTAAAATGGCATCTCCAAATGTGATATGTGGCTTTTGTGTTGTTTATTTTTACCAGAACAGTGTTAAATTGTCTGGATATTAAAAGCTAGTATGTTTTCCTTTGTTGTTTTGTTTCATTTTTTTTTTTATATTATTACTGCTCTCAGTACTTTTTACTCCATTTTTTGCTTATTTCTGAGGGAATGTCCAGAAATTCTGCAAGCAATTGCAACTTATGTGAAGATTGTAATTTTGAACTTGTAAATAATTAAGGGTTGTTAGCTGCAAAACTATATAAAAACAAATCCTTGCATGCTGTAAGTAAATACATCTGTTGTGCTAAAAGTTGTTTCTGTTTCAATATTTGCTTTGTCAATAAAAAAAAATCCAGTTTTCACATACAATACAGAAGATATTTAATAATGGAATGGTACAAAGGGGCATTGCTGCCAAACTCCTGCTAACTTTTCTGGGAGTTTTGCACTTGGTTCCTTCCCCCCGACACTGAGAATGAAGCCTGAAGGGCCTGAACTCCGTGCTGAACTGTGAGCAGGCTCAGTGTGTGTGGTGACTGAGCTTCTGAATGTGATAGCCTTGCTTGGGGGTGATTCTCCTTCTTAAAATCACACTTAGCCCTGATTTTACAAGATTGCTAAAGGGCTTAACTTGGAAGCTTGTTCTCTGTAGGTGGAACTGGCTGCACATTTCTAACACTCCCCTTCTGTACCCTAATTCTGTGAATGAAGAGACCCCAGAATAAAGTGAGGTGATAAAATGAGAGGGGAATCGATTTCTTGGGGTTTTCTGACTCAAATCATTATAATTGATTCTTGAGTAGTTCTTTGGTCTAATGCAGAATGTTTGTTGGTTATATAATTTATTTCTGTATTCTACAAACAACTTTGAGGAAACTTAACTTTGTCGTGGGAGGAAGTTGAATGACTTCTTGCCACACTATACAGGAAAGCTTAAGTGGCCTTTTTGTTTCAGAAAAAAAAAATATAAGCCTGTTTTAAAATTTACTGCAAATGATATATTTGTCAGATTGATAGATTAATTGGGTCACTAACATAATTGTTCTTCAATACTGAACAAAGTCAACAAAAGCTGAATTTGGAATCAAAATGTGGTATTGTGTGGCAGAGAGGTTCCAGCACTTTAGGTGTTCTCTAAAAAGCAAGTATCACATGCTGGTTTTGAAGCAAATTTAGCCATGCATTAGAAAAATTTCTTTGCATTCCATTCTGCACCAGAAATTATTTGCATGTTGATAAGAGGCCTTGTAAGAAAAGCAAGGAAAGCAGGGTGTGCTTGCAGTTGTATGATCAGAAACTGCTCCTGTAGGATCAAAGGAGAAGAGAGGGTACATGGGATAACAGTACCTTAAAGATACTGACTAGTAAATGTAAATAATTCCCATCAACTTGGAGGATTTTATTAGTCACTGAATTTTGACTAAATTAGTCACTAAGTTTTCCCACAAGTTTATTTTTGTTAGAAAGTTTAATGAAAGAGTGATATTACTGGAATGGAAATTAGCTCTTAAAAGACAACTCTAGATATATCTAAAGTATCAAAACTGAAAAAGATCAGTTCAGGAGCAAGAAATGGGAACAGTAAGAATAGAGTCTGAGGGGGGTTTTGTATTAAACTTAATGCACTTAAAATTACGCCAAAATTTGGCCTACACTTGATTTATATGAAATCTGTAGTACAGTATAGATACATATATGGTGTATTGGAGTTTAATTTTTTATGTATAGATTTTTTTTCTGGTTACTGCATTCCCTGATAAAGGAAGTGTTGATAAAATACAAACTAGCTTTGTCTGTATAAGGTAAGGCTGTATGTTAGCAGCCTTTTGGGAAATAATGCAATTGTAACCCAGTCTCTCAACCTCTTGGAGAACTTGATTAAAAAACAAACAAACAAAAAAAAACAAACAACAAAAAACAATTGAGGTGCAAGCCCCAAGTTAGTTGAGGATCATAAAATGGTTGCTGTATAATAGTATACAACTGATGTTTTAAAAATTAATACATCAGAACTTTTTGTTACACTCTTGTTAATGATTTTGTACTCATTGTACACTTTCTGAGTTGTCAGTACTTAAGCTTATATTGACTGGTAACTGAAGTGTCTTAACTTCATCTGCAATGTGTGGGTAATAAACTCCTGTTGGATTCAGCTGTGTTACTGTCTTTATTCCTTCCAGTGCTCAGGGACAAGATTTAAGTTTGTGGGTGGATTCAAACACCAAAACAAACCCCAAAGTTTGTTTTCTGAAAGTTCTTTTCCCCTTAAATGTGTAAGGCTGATTTGATACAGTAGCTTAGCAAGCATAAGCAGAAAGCACACTCTGCTTCCATGTCACTTGAAAAATTACCTTGAATTATTTCACCCAGCATGTTTTTCCATCTCTCCTGGTATGCCAGTAGCCATACATGTGTGGGAATTCCTGCTGTAGAGAGTTCAGTCCTGTTGGCTAATCAAATCCAGAACTGCCTTGGGAAGATTGCCAAAGTAATGCCTGTAATGAAGAATTCCTTTGCAATTGCTTACCTCATGCTGTTAGGCAAAGGGATGTAATCATGTTTGCCTCCTATAGAATGATTACATTTCAGAACACCATGACCCAGATTTCTACCAACTTGCAAAGATTTTCAAACTCGGAACTTAGGGATGCTGTTTCCCATGCTTCACTGTAAACAGCAGGTACTTTAATAATTTGGTTTTGGTGATTTACCGTTTGCAGCATTATTCAGGCTGTAATGGCTCCTGATTGCTTAGTGGTCATTGCTGTGCTCTGCAGTACATCCATCAGCTGCAGACACTGAAACTCTAAATTAAATAAAAGTTTTCCTCAAATTGACACTCCCGGCTTTAAGAGTGAGAATACTTTCTCTGAGGTGATGTTTATGGGACCTAATCCTTTCTCTGATCATTTTTAATAAGGTTTGAAGGTGTAAAAGTTGCTAATCTCTTTAAGACACTGGCAAAAGCACAGAGTCAACAGGTCTGGCATTCAGAGTGATTTCACAGCGATGGCAATTAGCACTGCACTGTGCTTGGCCTTGCAGCAGCAGTTCAGCTCTTTCCTGATGCACTGGCCGTGTGTCAGTGTTGGTTTTGTGTCTAGACTTCAGGCTGACTAACCTCACTAATGTATAGCTGAGAGAAAAATAATAAATGCTTCGGGTCAGGTTGGCTCTTTACACTTAGTGGCTGTTTGGGCACCTTTTTAAAACCTCTGGTTGCCGAGTTTTCTTTTCTTGTCAATGCTGATCAATGATTTTATATAAATTTAGAATTTATATACAAGACACTTCAGTAGATATGCAAGCACTAGGAGCAAGAGTTCTGAAATACACATCTGATACAGTGGCCCAGTGCTGAATTTGGACTTTTGGGGACCAGTCTTCTGTTAGTGCCAACCTGTCTCAGTTTGGGGTAAGGAGATCAGATGCTGAAGCAAAAATAAAGATGTACCCTCCCAGCAAAAACCTCTACAGCCTGTGGAATCTGACAAATCTTCCTCCTCAAGAAATGGCCCCTCCCAAAAGGCAGTAAGCAGCAGATCCCAGCTGCTTTACAATTCCTGCCTTTTGCATGCAGGAATCTCACACGTGGGTGGCTTCACTGAGGTCCTTGGGAAAAGCCAGCAAGAAGGGTAATGGCTCAAGCTTGGCTCCACTGTTGTGCCTCTGTACAAAAACACCTCAGAATGCAAGAGGTGAGCTGTGAAGTTCAGGTTCCCTCTGCTACCCCTCAGGTAGAAGGAAGGCTCCTGCTTCAGTGCCCAGCTTGATCTTTCTGCTTCAGGGGGGCATCTGAAATTCAACTAACAAAACTGCAAGTAAAAACCCCAAATTTCAATATGTACACTCCTAGCAGGGCTGTTCAGGCAGTAAGGATGATCAGGAAAATAAAAATACGTGTCTGCAGTCTGTTTTCCTACCTGAATGTGCCTAGAATCCACTCAGCCCCTTAGGGACAATTAGAGGAAACAGGGAGGCTGAGGAGGAGCCCACAGTGCATGGCCCAAGTTTTGCTTTCAACAGGATCCAATATAAAATCTTAATCTGGCACCCTGTACAGGTATCAGAAATTGTGAGCACTGGTACCAACAGCAGCATTATTAAAATTAAGAATTGCTGTAGCAAAGAGATGAAAGACACAGCTCTGTTGCTGCAGGATGAAGGAAGTTAGGTTATGTGAAGTCAGGCACTACTAACTCTGAGCTGACCTCTAAAAATGGTGTCCTTACCCAACAACTTGACTTTGCAATCAAAACTTCTTTTTATTGAACTATGTAATTAGAGTATATAATTTAATTGGCCCTTGATTTTGGTTTGTTAAATGCTTATTGAGCACTAAGTGGCAATTAAGCATTTAAGTGCCTTCAGTAAATCCCAAAACCTGATTATCATCAGTCATAATAAATTTGCCTCATTTGTACATTTTGTCAACTTCTGCAGATAAAACTGCCAAAAAATGCCAGTGAGAGGTTTGTGAGCTCCCTTCTCCTCCTTATCCCCAACAGAGGAGAACTGAAAAGTGAAGCCAGTGAGCTGTACCTTTTAAAGATGCTAAAAATAAACCCCTTTATCAAACAAACCACATTAACTTCTGCTACTTCAGCTGCAGGAATCTGCTGATGGAGTTATGTTCATTGATCCCTGGTATGTAACACTTTGTCTTTATGCACATACCAGCTAACTACAAACCTTTACAGTGAAAAAGTTGGTAGCCAAACTACAGAGCCACAAAAATAACCTTGGCACGTTAGGTAGATGGAAACAAACAACAACAAATTGTCAATAGACAATTTGCTGTTTGAGTTCTTGACCTCTGGCCTAGAGTACAGACTAGAGTAATCAGACTTGTTTAGATTTCGGTTTCTTTTAAGCTGGGGATCTTAAAGATTCCTTTCTCAAAATATTTGCTATGTCTCTAAAGTAACTGTCAGGAGTTACAAGTGATCTCCGGAGCACCTGCCCTGCAATTCCTGTGGTAAACTTCAGAGCTGCATCTGTGACTCAGCACCACTATCCAAAATATGGTATTTGCTGTAAATGCAGCTGCTCCCCTCTGGGAGTACTGGGCACCAATTCCATGGCTGTAAATGTGGCATTCCAGCTGATTTTGCAGTTGATTTTACCACATGAACAATGAACAGGAGGTATTTGATGTATTTGTGGCAACTGCCCTGGGAAACTCAGATGAAAAACTACCAGCTGAAAATATTATTGTAATACTGACATTTACAATACAGTCTTGTAATGCATATTGTGTCTTCAGTGAAATCATCTGCCTCCTGTTTGGAAATCTTCAGAGTTAATCTCACCAGTGTGAGCAGACTCAGTTCTGGCTGACAGCTCTGGCAGGATGAGGCTTCACAATGAGGAAAAGTTATTTACTATAAAAACAGAAATGTGTAATTTGGGTCTTGGTGCTTTGATGTGGTTAGATATTTCTCTATGGTCAGTGCACTGTAAAAATGTCAACCAAGTAACTGTTAAGGAGCAAAAATAAAAAAAGGGGCACTTTTTCATGGCATTTGGGAGTTTGGTGAGCTGTGCATGTGACTCCTCAGGAATGCAAGTATCTGGTTCTAATAAACCACTCAAAATGTTGCAGTGATCAGAGGAGGGTAATCGCTGCTCACTGAAAGATAATTGCACTGGTAGAACATAAATACATGAATTGTTTATGTACCTACATTAGTAGAAATAGTAAAAATAAGTTATGTTGGAGCATGTAGAATTAAAATTTTGCACACAGCTAGTGACAGGCAAATGAAATTGTCAGTATTTTGAAGTCTTTTGATTGAATTTCTGCTTTAAGGTGACATTAAACTGAACTACAAGGTGTCTTTTATACTGCTCTGTGGTCATTTTTCATTTGACTTGACCATGTCATTGGGTTTAGCTAAAGCTTTTTTTGTCTTGCTAGAACAATACCTAGTGAGCTCAAATGCTTAGATTCCAATATAAAAAAATGGAAGTGCAAACTAAGCTAACGAAAATATTTCTAAGTTTTAAAAAAGTCTTGAAATATTTTTGTCCCTGATATTGGTAATGTTATTAACATCATTTATCAGAAAAGACCATGTATGTGATTCTAACTGCTATGAAAATAAAGGTACAAATTCTTTTCCTCACTGAGTTAACATCCATCCAAGGTTATGGATTAATGCTACTCATCAGTGCTGAACAGTAAATTCAGAGTAGAACAAGGAATTTTGAATTATAAAACCTGGGACAATATTAAATAAAACATTGAAAGAAGCAAATGTTGGTCATGCCATCTTCCTTTTCATAGCCTGGATGTGTTAGCCTAGTAATTGATAATTAAAAATTGAGAAAAATACTATTTCGAAGTTTAACTGGAAAAAATAAATAAGGATCTGGGAAAATCTAACAGCAAGCTGAAGGAAACCTAATTGACCTTCTTGTCCTTCTTCGTGTTTGGGTCCCTTCTAGTAAATAATCCTCTGTGTCGCTGCTCTCCTGGAGGATGCGGCTCCGTGCACCAGCCCGCACCCCGGAGCGCATTCCGGTGTCCCGGTGCCCCCGAGCCCGCGCCATGTCCGAGCGCACCGCGCCCACCGCCCCGGGGCGGGGCTTCCGCGCGCAGCCAATCAAATCGCGCCGATTGGCGGCAGGCCCCGCCCCTAACGCCGTTACACCAATCCCCTTCC
>WEIU01006540.1:59682-102766 GCA_013389925.1 Aegithalos caudatus | reverse complement strand
AAGGATCCGGGTGAGGAACACCGGCAGGGACCGGGATAAGGATCCGGGTGAGGAACACCGGCAGGGACCGGGATAAGGATCCGGGTGAGGAACACCGGCAGGGACCGGGCTGCCCAGGGCAGTGGTGGAATCACCGTCCTTTGGAAATGATTCCATTAAAATCATACGGATGCGGTGCTTAAGGGACACGGTTGGGTGATGGCCTTGGCAGCGCTGGGTTAATGTCTGGACTTGATCATAAATGACTTTTTCAGCCTTAATGATTCCGTGATTCGGTATATGTACATATATATATGCATATGCACATGTATATACTAATACATGTATCAGGAAGTTATGTGGTAAGCACCAGCTGACCTCCCCCAAATGTGGTGCAGATGGGAATCTTTATTAATGATAGTAACAGTCTAAAACAACGAAAAAACTTCCATAGCCAAACAAATCTGGAAAAGGTCAGAAGAAGAAATGAAATTTGCAGTTTGGTAGTTTTACTCCCTTGGGGAAAAAAGGAAAAGAAACTTCTCCATGGTTTTGAATAAAAAAGTAGTTACAGAAACGACTCCCAAAGCTGTGATATGCATATCCTTAAATTTTATTTTATATAATAAACAGATATCTCAAAGTATCCCGTGTTGCAGAATCAACTTTTCCTGTAAGATACAGGGAGAGGAATTGTCAATTCTCTGTTATGTTACTGGCTCATATTGGTTCTAATCCTGTAATTCTAAATTAATTTTTCCTAGACATATTTGAAAGAATGCAGAAACACAAGCTCTTCTCTTAGTATGCTGGTTTTTACGTCTGCGAGAACTTTATTCTAAGAATTAAGTTATGTTAGTGCCCTCTTATTTCCTAATATTTTCAGTGGGTTTCCTGTTGGAGACTAATGAGATTTAGTGCAGTGTGTGTGCAGAGCAGCTCCTTGAAGATAACTGTCCCTGTCAGCAGCAGAGTCACTGAGCAGGTTTGTGTTCATGAAGTGGCTTCCAGGTGCTAATCTTACACAGTGCTTGTTTAAAGTTTGCAAGTTGGTTTATGTTTGTTTAAAGGCTGGTGTAGCTGTTTGTATTTTCCTCCCAGTATCTTTTTATGGGGTCAAGGAACAGCCCTGTAGGGAAAGGTGGGCCCAGAATTCCTGGGCAGCCTCTGCATACATTGACATGACCTGGGGCCTGCCTGTTTCTTCTACAGTCTCAAATCTTTTGGAAATAAATATATTAGGGTTTTTTCCCACAAAAGAGTTCTTCTATGCATGGGATGATTGATGATGTTCACGTGGCTTTTTGAATGTTATTAAAAAAAAGAGCATAGAACCACAAAATGGTTTGGGTTGAAAGGGATCTTAAAATCTCATTCCAACCCCCTGCCATGTGCAGGGACACCTTCCATCAGACCAGCTTACTCCAAGCCTCATCCAGCCTGGCCCTGAACATTTCCAGGGATGGGGCACTCACAGTTTCTCTGGGCAACCTGTGCCAGGGCCTCAGCATCTTCACAGTAAAAAATTTCTTCCTGCCCTGTGTCAGTTTGAGTCCATTTCCCCTTGTCCTGTCATTCCAGGCTCTGGTAAATAGTCTCTCTCCATCCTTCTTGCAGGCTCCCTTCAGGTTCTGGAAGGCTGCAATGATGTCACCCCAAAGCTTTTTCTCTTCCAGGCTGAACACTCCCAATTCTCTCAATCTTTCAAGATGATTTTTTAAATTTTTGTTTTCTTTCACTGCATCATTTTTGCAGGGCAGCCCTGGGGTCTGGTCTGTACCTGAGGGTGTGGGAGGTCTCCTGAGGGACCAGATGGTTGTTACCTGCTGACAGCATTTCCCAGCTTTGTTGTACCTTTTCCTGGAAGTATGAAAATAATGGTATTTCCAAGCTTGTCTGGGAAAAAAAAAAAGAAAAAGGGGCAAACCAAAAAGAAATCAGCACTTACCATGCTGCTCAGAGGTGTTGCTGCCAAGCTGCCTCTGCAGACAATCTAAGACTTGTGTTTATTTGATGAGTGAAAAGTTGGATTTTATAGGGCTCAGCTTCTCCAGTGTGAGGACAAGCCCATCAGTGGCTTTCACAGCAGAGGTATTGAGAACATTAAAAAGAGGTATTGAGAATTGTGAATCTGGGACTTGGCAAGGTTTTGGAGTGTGCTGTTGTACTTGAGAGCAGTTCAGGTGCAGGATGGGCAATGGAGGATATAAGAAAGGCAGAAAAAGAGCATTTTGCCCAATCCCATGTGGATGGAGTTAGGAAGCTGAACCTCAAACACAGCTTTGCCCTCCTCAGGGACCTTCAGCCTGACCCAGCACCCACTTCTCCCTTAGCTCTTCTCATGTCCCTGCAGCTGTCCCCTTTAACAGAGGAGTTAAAAGAGTTACATAAATTCTTGCTGGTGCATTTTCCTCTCTTATTTCCTGCTGCATTTAATTTGGGGTTGGTTAGTTAAATATATGTGGAGGTAACTTCTGCACCTGACTGAGACAATGCTTTTTTAGCTTCTTAAGTGAATGGAAGGTGGGGGGACTGGGAAATGGGATAGAGGTGGGTGCTTTGGTAAATAAAGCTTTAGACTGGGAGTGAAGGATGTTTGATGCCAAAATATTGCCTTGGTGGAATTGTTTCTATGGGGTATTTTTGCCTTAGCTGATACTTTGATGGAAGTTTTAACAAAATATTTCTGTGAGAGCAAAGCAGGAATTGGGGGTGGGAAAGAAGCTCAGCCAGTGTACAGGACTGTAAAAATCACATTTAAATTGCAGCACAAACACTGGGTAATTCCATTAGGTTGTTCTGAAGGTCCCAGCATAGAATGTGTTTTCTGTCCTGTTTCTAGGTCTTACAGGATGAGTCTTTTCAACAGTCAGAATAATTCAGAGGTATGGGCAGGAAGCAAATATTTGCAGCTGTTCATTTTAACAAGTTCATATTATGCTATAAACTCTCCAGTCTCATAAATTTTGATTCTGTATGTCAGGTGTTAAAGCCCAGAAGGATTATTACATTATTTAGTCTCATCTCCTTTGCAACATGAACCATCTGTACTGTTGTTTATACCCTTTACAGACCTTACATTAATTTATCACTCCTTTTTCACATTAATGTGAAAGCACTTCCTCCAGATTGTTAATATTATCAGGGTTTTGTATTATTTTTTATCTCACTGTTTGTATTGCTGAAAATGTTTTGAGGTGACCTTAATGTTTAATTTGCAGCAGTATTTCCAAACTTATTAGTTCATATTGTTTTCCTCTCTGAGACTTGTTTTATATAAGAATGCACTGTGGCCTTGAAAGGGCACTTGCTGTTTATTTTAAATTCTGTAGTTTTCCAGATAAATGAAAACCTAATAAAAAAAATCAAAATGAAAGAGTTCTTTGTTTAATATGGCAACTGAATCATATCTGTGAAAAAGCAGGTGCATTAAAACACTTAGTTCTTATGCTGATTTAAATTGAATTATGCAAATCCAAAATTAATTTTAAAGTAAAATGATTGTTTTGCTGTATTGTTTTTAACCTTCCTTGCAATTGCTTTTTTTCTTCATCAGAAACTTACATTTTTTTTGTATTTTTAACTGATTAACAACATTTCACTTGTGCCTCTCTCTGCAGCTCACCATAACTACTGAGATCTTTCTTTCCCCTGCCTTTTATTTCAAGGCAAAACCAGTGCTCACCTTCTCATTAAAGATACAAAAGAGCTGTACAATTGGTGAGCAGTTAAATTGGTGAAAAGACAGCCCAGCATTTAATTAAAATTGCCAAACTGGAATTGTATGGTGGCGTAGCATACTGGAATAGCAAGCTTCAGATATTGTTCACTTTTCAATAATTTAGGATCTTTTCATAATAATTTGTGTATCTTTGTTGCTATGGGAATGAGTGTGAGAGCTGTAATTAAGTGTTTTTTGAGGTAAGAGGATTTGATTTTAGTTTATTCGATATCTGTCAGGATATCTAAGGAAATACATGACTCAGTTTTGAAAGGGAGAAAAACAGATTTAAAGAAAAGTTAGTTCTAGTGGTTGAATGTCTTGGGAAACCTTGCCACGTGCATTGAACATTCTTGCTAAAGGAATGTTTGAGGGAGATGGAGTGCAAGAGATGGGGAGAGGAAGGGGTTTGTAGTGGCTGGGTTGGGTTTGTTCATCCCTGTTCCCTAGGGAATGGGAGTGATGGGTGTTCCTGGATTCAGCACTTGCTGGATGCTAAAAGAGCAAATACAAATGCACAAAAGTCACACATTCCCTGCGTGTTCTTGTGTGCCTTGTGTGGACGTGTGAGCCACATGTCGCATTATTATGAAGTCTGAATGATGAAAATCTCTGGATTAAAGTCACCAAATGAGATTTTAATAAAGGACGTGTCTGAACCTCTGATGGTTCAGAAAGAAAAGTTGTGTCGTAGTTGAATTTGGTTGTTTCTTTTTTGTTCCGTTTTTCGTGCTAGGCAGTCCTAAACGAAGTCTGTGATTTTTGATTGACGGTCTGATTTGATGAACGAAGGCTTTAAAAAGGAAGAAATATAAAAAAATGGGTGCTTTATTAAGGCTCGTGTTAATTATTCTTGGATCGGGAAAATCGCGGCTCCCGCTCCGAGCCGCTGTGGGGCGGTCACTGGCGACACCCGGTGGCCGAGAGCGGAACGACAGCCCCGGCCGGTCTGTCCCAAACTCCGGGCGTTTTCCAAACTCCAGGTTTTCCAAAACCCTTGGCATTCGCTGGGGCTGTGTGGAGGGGCACGCTCAGCTCCTTAGGCTGCTGTCCCCACGCTTCCAGGGGCATGGAGAGGAGGCCACCTTAAGCTGGAAGCTTCGTGGAATGCCCTCTTACTGAGGTCTTAATGCTGCTTTTGAAACTATGGACTGAGCAAATATTGTATCTTGCTGTTGTCTGCCTGGCAGCTTGGTATCTTCCATAAAGGAATGATGAGCCAGCTTATCTCAGAGCTGCTCGTTTCTTAGTCTGCCTTCCTATTTGGGTTCTTTGCTGTGCAAGGACAGTGGTGGGTGCCAGGCTGGCGGGGTTATAAAAGCAAATGAAAACAGTTCAAGTTTGTACCCCCGCTCTTATAACTGGGAAGTATTTAGTAAGATAAACTTTATGATTTCTGCTCCATGTTTTATTTATGGTCAGTTTATACTCTTGAACTCTTGTGCCAGTATTGTTCTTGAGTAGCTCCCCTCCCTCCCCAGCATTTATTCCTTTGATGTATTTGTAGATAGTAATTGTATCCCTGCTCAGTCTCTGTCTTTGCCAAGCTACACAAGGCACAGCATCCAGCTACTTCTTGTGAAATAAACAGTCCATTACCTGCATCGTCTAACCCTTCCTTCTCTGCACTTGATTACAGCTTAGTTATGAAGACATTGGCCTCAGCAAAGGGCACTGCTGGGAGCCTGCTATGACCCTGTGAAATGTGGGTTTACTTAAGCATGGAGAACAAACACGGCTTGAGAGCAGGGTTATTAAAATGCAAGAAGCTCGTGACTTTGCTTTTTATCCCTGTCTTATTTTGGCACAACAGGCTGCTGAAGATGTTGGAAAGGTTTTTGTGGGTCTCAGAAAAGTAAGTTCCCCACTTTGGGGTTTGTGGGTTCTAACAAAAACACAGAGTTCTGTTTTTTGCCAGCAGGGATTGTCTGTGTTGCTGCATACATCAGATCTCTTGATCAGAAAGTCTGGAGTATCAATACCTGCACACTTTGTCCTTCCCTTGCATGATTTTATTTCTTGGGACTGAGTCCTAAATCACTTAAAGAGTGGAAAAAGCAGTTGAATGTGAACTTCCAGTGGAGTATGGAAAATCACTGTGCATTTGGGTGTCATGAAAAGTAGAAACTGGGTTTGTTTGGTTTTTTTTAATCTTTTATGGCATTGGTAAAGCTGCTGCTGGAGTTCCATGTATGGTTCAAGATTTAGCACTGTCTAAAGGCTCCTGAGAACAAAGAGCTGAAGAGAGTGCCTTGCATGGGTTCAGTGTCCACATCCTTGATGCCTTAGCATCTTTTGTGGAGACTCAAAAGTAAATTCTCCTGATCAGGATAAAGGCAACACAGCTCTGAAACACTTTATTTCAGCCTCTTCCATTCTACTCTCGTCACTTAGATGACATCTTTTCCTTTTTTCTGCTACAAAGCATTGAAAATTGAGCTTAGGGCATGATAAAGATTCAGCAGAGCCTCCAGCTGTCAGACTGTGCACAAAGAGCATGTTTTGGAAACTGATAGTCTGTGAACTGTCACGGGCACACAGTGATCTCGAGTTTCTCTTGTTGCTTTGAAACCGGAGAGGGTCTGACAAATTACCTTGACGTGGGGATGTTCTAGAGCAGCTAAATATAAAAAGAATGGATATTGTGGGATGTGACTGGTGAAGACACCTTCGTGATCTGCAGGTTCTGGGGAAGCAGATGGGGAAAATGAGGAGAAGTCATTTTCCCTGCCTAATCTGGGCAGATGTTTGTGCCTGTGTAACACATCTGGAACTGCAGAGAATTGCTTGGACACTGATGTTAGAGTGAGGCTAAGAATTACCAGTTACACAAATGTTGTTTGTCTTGTATTCCCTTCCATCTGCAGTTATCTTCTTACCTGTTCACCAGCAACTGATTTAAGCTTGGGTTGTTAAGAAAAGAGTCTTGAAAAGGTAATAGTTTTGTGTTTTGAAGAATGAGCTCTGATAATGAAGTGTACTTCAGGTAAATTACTGTTGTGAAAGAATTTCTGAAATATTCCAGTAAATAAAACATCTACTTTATATCATTGTAGGTATTTTGGCACCAATGTGTGGTAGTAGAAGCTCTTATTCCAATTACAGCAAAGTTTCTTTATTTCCTTTTATTTATGGGTGCTGTGAAATTCAGGCTGAACCAGGCTTCCTGTGGTGTAGAAATAAATTCTTTGGAAGAATTTCAGCAAATTTTATTAAACTCTGGGAAGACTTCTTATTTATTTTCAGGTTTATTCTATATGAGGATGGTGGTAGTAAGAGGCAGTGTCTAAACTGAAGGAAATAAATGGTATTGTTTCAGAGTCAATAAATTATTCATGCAGCTATGTAAGTAATTTTTTCCTTTCACCTTTCTCTGTAGAGTGGATCATTGGTGTTGCCTGTTCATGTGGTGTTTTGTTCAGCTTAAAATGGCCCTGAAAATCATCACTCTTGGAGTCCTTCCTTGTAATCCCAAACTTGAAATGGCATCAGAGCACTTGTAAATTGTAGAATTTGCAGGTGCACCATAGTGTCACAGTGACTTTTGCATTGTACCTTGTAGTGTAGACTGCAAGAACAAGGCTTTTTCTGTGATAGTGTGCTGCTGACTGTACTTGCTAATGTTTATGTGCACAAGGACTGTGAGTTGGGCAAATGGTGTCCTTGTTTCACTGATTGGGAAAGTGAGGAGTGAATGTTGACCCTTGCTGGGAATTGCTCAGCAAGCTGTTCTGCCACAGGCAGGACTAGGAAGTGTTTGTAGGTCAGGCTGTTGTTCAAATCCACTTAGATGAATACTTTATTTCTGTCTTACTTGAGATGACCACCTCAATGCACAGCTCTAGTGCCAAGTCAGCCAGCAAAGCTGCTGGAACTCTTCACAAGGGAAAATGCTGCTGGTGAGCATGAAACCTCCTCTGAGCTGCTCGTGGCTGCTGTGTTGAAGTGTGAGTGGATCAAAACTTAATGCTGCATGCAGGTGACCATTGTACCCTCTGTGTTTGACTTCCAGCAGCTGTTGGCTGGCTGTTATTTGAGAGGCTGATGAGTCCTGGATCTTCTTTGCTCTGTTTGTGGGTACAAGAAGTGGTCTCAGCGTGATGTGTTCGGTGGGAGGTGCTCACAGGAGAAAGGAAATGACTTTTCTGTGGTGGCTGTGGTCTGATGAGATAAACACAAGTGCAGAAGGCTGAGACTGGGATTCTCTTCAAGGTTTGCAGCAGACTGGCAGGATATCTGTGGTTCCATTACAGGCAACAAGCACAAGCCTCATCTTTGACCTCCATGTCAGAGCCTTGCTCAGTGCAAAAGCCAGGGCCCAGCACAGTTTTCCTGTTCCCTGGAATCCACCTGAGGCTGCAGCATTTGTTGTTCACCTGTTCAGAGGCTCCTGAGAGTGCAATTTAGGCATAGATGAGCTTTTAGAGTTTTTTTAGATAGTGTTCTTTGCCAGAAAAAAAAAGAAGAAAACATAATATATAGACTAATTGATACAAATAGCCCAATTACACTCTCTCTTTCTGTAATTTGCCCTTTGCCTGGTACTCTTTCAAACCTGCCTTTATAAAATAGGATTGCTTCTGCTGCAGCTTCTGCCAGCTTGATCTGAGAATAGCCACTAGATTAAAATAGAGCATCTCTTATCCTCTTATTACTCCTTTATTGGATGACCACCTCACCCACACCTGGATGCAGCCACATCCTCTACCTGCTGAGGTCACTACAGGAAAGCTCCCCTCACAGGGAAGTTCTTGGTTGGGTGCTCAAGGCAGAGTGGGATTTTGGGGACAGCTTCCTTTGTGGCTCCTCTGTTAGTAGGTCTGTGTCACCAGCATGGAATTGGATGAAAAGAGAAGACTGGAAAAGGGATATTCTCAAATGTGTTTGAATTACTATTTGACAGTTTCTTTGAGTATTTAGAAACTGTGTTTCTCATGTTTATATCAGGGTCTTCCACATTTTTATAGGGAAGGTAGGTTAGCAATTTGAGCATCATATTTTAATAATTTGCCATAGTTTTGAAACCAAAACTTGTAATTTGGCATTTTAATAGTTTTGTATAGTGCTTTCTAGCTTATTTGAGGTTTTTAATTGTACATTGGATTATCCTACACTTCTTCAATTGGTCATCTGATCTTTTGCAGCTCTTTACCATCTCTTTGGTTCATGAATTTCTGTCAATAGGCTTTCAATTACTCAAGCTTGAATGTTAATTCATTGCACTTTGGACCTGAAGGCATGACCATGTTCTAGATCTCTAGATCTCCATCATATTTTCCAGTGTTGGATGCAAAATCAGGATAGGTCTTTTGAAAGTTTTCTTTTGATGAAAATAATCACTGTATGGTTTTTGTGATCTATACATTTAAAGCTATGCTTGATCCAATTCAGAAGTTGTTTTTGCATTTTCTCTCTATGGATGTCAAGTATAATATTTGAAAGAGGTTTTGTTTCTGTATTGATGTGAACACTTGCTTATGCCCCCCAAAAGATGAATTCAGAACAGTTGTAGTTTCCCCTTGTAATTTTTTTTAAAATTATTGAACCCCAAAGCACTGAGCACCTGGGCTTTTTTTCCCTTTATTCCCTCCTACCTCTGACTTACTTTTTCCCTCCAAGCAATACTGTTTAAGGCCATTTCCTTGGTTCTCTCTGCCACCTGCAGCTCCTCTCTCCATTGCTAAGCAGGATTGTACCCCAAAGCTCAGTCCTGGTGGGAGGGCAGGATTTGATTTCATGAAAGGCAAGTACCTTGGTAGACTTAATTTTTTTGATCTTCCCGTAGACTTTGCATTTTATCTTTTTCCTCCTTTCTATGCTATGATACAATTTTCTCTGTACTGCAAATGAAGAATTACATGGAGCTTCTTTCTGACTGTGCCTTACATTTGGAAGCGAGATGTAGCTGATTGGAGAGGATGAAATAATTCTCTTGGCAGTTACATCTTGTCTCTGCACTTCAGCGTAGCCTCTCGTGCATTTTATTCCCTTCCTGCCTGATGACTAAATGCTCTTTGCCTTCAGCAGGCTTTGTGGGAATGCTGGAAAAACCCCTTCTCCCTCTGCTTGGGTGAAATAACAAACCCAGCTATGGGAGAGTGTGTGCTGGAGAAACTCTGCATTCCTGAGGGGTTCTGTGCTTCCCCCGTGTGCTCAGATCATTTGCTGGTCCATCTTCTGCTGGGGAGTGGTGCCAGTGAGGAGAGGTCTCTGCAGGCTGCTGCCCTGGGGAAATGCAGCAGTGCTGTGTTCTCCCTGCATTGGGAAGTGCAGCAGTGCTGTGTTCTCCCTGCATTGGGAAGTGCAGCACTGCTGTGTTCTCCCTGCATTGGGAAATGCAGCACTGCTGTGTTCTCCCTGCATTGGGAAGTGCAGCACTGATGTGTTCTCCCTGCATTGGGAAATGCAGCACTGCTGTTCTCCCTGCATTGGTAAATGCAGCAGTGCTGTGTTCTCCCTGCATTGGGAAATGCAGCACTGCTGTGTTCTCCCTGCACTGGGGAAGTGCAGCAGTGCTGTGTTCTGCACTGCTTTGGGGAAGTGCAGCAGTGCTGTGTTCTCCCTGCATTGGGAAGTGCAGCACTGCTGTTCTCCCTGCATTGGGAAGTGCAGCACTCCCTGCATTGGGAAATGCAGCACTGCTGTTCTCCCTCCATTGGGAAGTGCAGCACTGCTGTGTTCTCCCTACATTGGGAAGTGCAGCAGTGCTGTGTTCTCCCTGCATTGGGAAATGCAGCACTGCTGTTCTCCCTGCATTGGGAAATGCAGCACTGCTGTTCTCCCTGCACTGGCAGCTCTGCTCCCAAATGCAAACCACATGTCCTGTGCATGCACGAGCTGCCCCCCGCTGCCCAGAGCTCTGGGTTTGTTCTCAGCTTGCTCTGGAACTTTTAATAATTGTGAAAATAAAGGGAGGGTCTGTTTGTATTGTTTAGAGTAGGAAAGAACAGTGCCAGATTTCATCTGCTGCTGTTCAGATCCCTTGCTATTTTTGGTATTTGACCTCTGCAGAGAAGATAGCCAGAACTGCAGGTCTTTTTCATTTTCATTACGTGTTTCTACCCTCCTACTCGTAAGTTACTCTTACGTTAGTGATTAAATCTTTGAGATTGTGCCATTTTTCCACATTTTGCCCTGTATTTTTCAAAAGAAAATTTGTATCTCTATATATTTTGGAGCTAACATTCACTTTTGGAAAGGAGAACTATGCAATTTGGCAGCATCTTCTGTACACCACTCAAAGGGAAAGGGAAATAACTTATGATTTGCTGGTTTATCTTTTGAAAAATGTTCTGGATTGAGGAGGACTGATGAGCCTGTTGGCTTGAACTGAACCTGCACCGTTTAGAATACTGCACAAACAGCACAGCAGTATGTGCTGGGACAATGTTAAGTGTTTAGTTTGTGCAGATAGGTACTTGCTTTTCATTTTTTCATCATTAGAAAGGGGTGCCTTTGGCACAACTCTTTGCTTCTAGTCTTGCTGTGTGGCTGTTTCCACACTCCACCAGAGAAAAACACATAACAAAGACATCTGAAAATCCTGTCCTGCCTCTTTGGCATCACTTCACTTCGTGCCTTCTATTCTAAACATGGAGTTTATTTCTTTTTTAAAGGAGCCTTGTAGGATGCCCTGGAGGTCAAAATATTTTAGGTTATTTCAGGGAACGGTATTTATTCTGAGTTCCCAAGATGTAATGAGTTTTGAGTGTCCTTCCAGAGGCTGATTGTTTCTGGTAGTAGTGGTATCCAGGAGATATGCAGGGGTTGCATGTAACTGTGTACTAATTCACAGAACAGATCACCTGAGTGTAGTTCCAGAAGTTTAGCTATATAACATAGAAGTTTCATGTTTAATTCACAAAAGGTGGCTTTTCCTGGCTCAGGGGGCTGCAGGTGTGGACACAGCTGAAAGATTCAGCTGTTGCACATAAGGAATGGTGATCCCCAAGGATGGGATTGCGCCTCTGTTTCAAGCACAAGTGGCTGGGCAGAGCCAGGCACCTTCAGCCAGGCACTGGTGTGTCATCCCAGCGGTGGTGGTGGATTCCTGGCACCTTGACATCCCCTGGATTTTGTCAGTGTTGAGACTACAGATCCAGACTGTGGGTGACTTTTCTGGAGAAAGTGAAAAACCTGAATTTAATGAACTCCCTCACAATCTGAGCAGAGGAGGAACCATGGGGAAAGAAGTGCTTTTGGCCAGTGCCCTCTGTGATTTTTTCTGAGACTGGAGTAGTCCAAGAGCAAGCTGTTGGTACAACTCCTCGTGTCAGAGAGTTTGTCATACAAACATGAGCAGTTCTCTCTGATCATCACAGCTGGCTATTGTGCTATGTCCAAAACGTTTCAAAGGCTCTGATTTTGCCAAAGGATTCTTTGGAAAACAGATATCTCTGTTGTTGAACTTAAGGAACTAAAAGTGCTTCAGTGCAGAGGACCACGTGCTTTGTAGGTGGCTGCAGTCCAGTGCTTAGTTATCTTCTATTGTGTTTGGAAGACCACTGCTTCCTATTTGTCTCATAAATTTAACACAGATCCTATTCCTGCCATTTAAACTTTCCCATCAAAAATACAACAGTGACTTCCCCTTCTGAAAAGGAAGGGCTGGCAGCTACACCCTGAAGTTTGAGCATGGATTGTTTATATAACCTTCAATCACAATTTCATAATAGTCTGAAGACTTTCTTACTAAGGCAGACATTTTACTGAGTTTTTAGCAAAAACCTGGCTGCCATCGAACACAACTTTAAGTCTCAGTTGTTTCAGTGAAAACAGAATTGAAAACTGAGCCCTTCACCTTTCTGAGGGTAGAAATTGCACTTCTGTCTGAAAACATGAACAGCATTTTCAGAATAGCTGTACTTAAGTCATTCTGGGCAAAAGCTTCTGAGTTCTGTTGAGCTAATTTTATTTCCCAGAAAGTACTATTAAAACTGAATGAACTTCCTTTTGCAGACTCTGGCTTTTTACAACTTCTGAGTATTTGTAGAGTTCCCTCACCTTCCCCAGCAGTAAAAGCTCTGGCATGACTGTTGTAGAAACTGCTTTTTGAAAGATACTCTCTATCATAGTCAGTAATATTTAAACAACTGCAGCTTGCCTTCCAAATGGATGACATTTGTCAGGAACATGTCTGCTTGAGTTTACTTGGCCTTTTGAGTAGACAAAGTCTGAATATTTAGAGCTTAAAATTCAGGTCAGCTTGGAAAACTACATTTTTCTTACAAGAAATTTACAGAGATAACCTGCTTTTTTTAGTAACCATAGCAGTGCAGGAGAGCTGGTTTACAAAAACTCCTTTCTCCACCCTCAAGCATGTATGTTTGAAACTCTATTTGAATAGAAGCTTCCTTTGTAATTCTTCTGTAAATTGAATTAAGCAGTTCTCCTAATTAATAATGTTAAAAATATTTTATTTGTTCAGTTTATATCATTAATTTGCATGGATGCTCAACAGTGTTGTGTTTAAGCAGCGTAGCAAACGGCGTTTGAGAACAGTTGGCTTTATGTAATAGTTCTAGTAAAAGCCTGTTTCATTTGAGGACATACCCAGAAAAGTAAGTAAGGAACGAGTTCTGTGGGTAGGTTGTACACAGGGTAGTGCCAGAAAACACATTGAACTTCTTTGCTTCAGAGGGGAAAGGAGTTTCCACAGGATGTCTGCATTTTATGGCAAAAAATGACTGGTTGATGTGCTCTGAGAGGTTGCTTTGATGTAGAAGATTAACCTGGGGACCTCATTGTCAGGATATTACTGAGGCAAATCGCTTAGTGAGATTATTTGTGATTTGGGAATTAAGTTTTTATGTCTGCCTGCTTAAGCTGTTTTTTAAGAATTTGCTGGTTTTTCACATGGTGTCATGAATATTTGTGTGCACCAAACCAGAGGAGGGAAAGCAAACCCCAGAAACCACAAACAATGCCAAGGAGGAAAAAAAAAAAAAGCAGAATGCAGCTTTGTCATAGCAACTTTTCCTTTGTTTTTGGTCTCTCATGGACAATTAAAATAATTACTACTAAAGCAAGTCATACACGGAAACTTGCACATTGCACTCCTAAAAATCCAGCCTGGAGAATTTGCAGAAAATTTGATGATAGAACAGCTGGAAAGGCATGAAAATATTTTCTTGCATTCTGTGTCTGCCTGATTTTTATTCTGTTTCTCTTTAGATTTTTTTAAAGGGTCATTTCATGTATGTGGTACCTGGGATTGGCTGCTGGTCCAGACCTTAAGGGAATATCAGTAGCAGTGAGAAGTCACTGGAGTGTTGACCCCTTAAAACCTACAGTGATTCCCTCAGTGTTTGGGTTTTGATTCTTCAAAAACAGAGAATAGTGGTCTAATTGAACCTGTGTTTTTGACAGAAGTGGATGGCTGTAATAACAGACCTACATCTTCCTTTAAAAAATGGTTGTAGTTTGGGAACCACTAAAACCATTGCAAATATTTCTTTAAAATGTTAATGCTGCTGTGCTTTTCCTGACTCTTAATTGGTAGAGTCTTTATTGCAATAACAGAATAGAATTTTCTGTTGTGTTATAGAAAGGAAAGTGTTTTTCCTTTTTTAAGGACATATTTTAGAAGTGAATCTGTGAGAGGATCCAAGAGAATTTTGTTTAATTTTGGTTTTGCCGGTTGAAGTTTGCATTCATGTGCATTGCTGAAATAGTTTGGGTTTCTAGGAGGGTTCAGTAGTGCCAGAGAGGAATTGCCTCAGAAGGGAAGATTTTTATCAGCTGCACTAAAAGCCAGTGTTCTGTGGTTTTACAGGGGGCTCAGAAAACGTTGAGGTGCTTAATTGCAGTGAATTCCACGGGTCACACAGCCTGTTCAGGTGGTCCCTGATACGCTGGCAGGCGTTTCTGTGCGTCATTGGGCACCTAAATACTTGTAAAATTACCTCACCAGGCCATTGCAGGCTGTGGTGCTGTGTAATTTTGGCCTTGTTCTCTGCCTGCCCTGTGCACGTCCCTCAGCACAACACTTAAGAAGTCTCCTGCAGTTGTACCAGTGCAGCCGTTTGTGGGCTGTGCTTCCTAGAACAAAACTTAACTCCTCCTCAGGTAGAGGGGGTGACTTAATTTTGTTTCCACTTGCGGAGAACATCGTGTTACTTTATAAAAACAATAAAGCAAATTTAGCTCAGTGACATTCCCAGGATTCCCAGATAGACTGTTTAATCTGTTAAGGGGATTATCTGGTGTGATGCTTACGGACACGAGAGGCTGAACTCCTTGATTCAGGGAGCCCTTTCCTGTTCCCTTCCTGTGAATGAAGTTGCGGCGGGGAGGACATCACCATAATTGAATTTTAGCTCCGTGCATCACCTCTGCACGAGAGGCTTCCTCCTAAGCGTTTTTAAAGCTAACACCGCTGAAGAACGTTGTAATTAAAACTCCTCTCGGCTTTTATTTGTCGCAGGTTTCTGTGGAGATGACGGCGGTGGAGGAGGTGGAGGAGCAGCTGGCGGCTCTGCGCATAGCCAGGCGCTGCATGCCCAGCGAGGAGCCCTCCTACCTGCTGGACATCCACACCTCCGGAGCCGCCGGCGGTGGCCGCTTCGTGGCCGTTTCCTGCTCCAACGAATCTGTCCGGGTGTACGACGGGGACACGCTGCGCTCCCTGCGGGAATACCGCGCCCAGCCCGGCGTGCTCGGCGGGGTGAGGTTCGCCCACGCCTGCCACAGCCTGCTGTTCTCAGCCTGCGGCCGGGGCACGCTCCGGGCCTGGGACGTTCGCTCGGCCTCGCAGGAGCCCGTGCTGCTCTTCAGTGCCCACCCTTCCAACGTCTTTGTCAGCTTCGACGTCAGCTGCAACGACCTCGTCCTGTGCGCCGGCACGGAAAAGGTGGAAAAGGACACGTTTCTGGTGTTTTGGGATGCACGAGGCGTTACGGACTGTGCCGGTGCCACGAAAGAGCCCTTGGGGGTCTATTCTGAAAGTCACAACGATGACGTCACCAAGATCTGTTTTCATCCTGTCCAGCCCAATTTGTTGGTGTCTGGGTCAACCGACGGCCTGGTGAACGTGTTTGACATCAACAAGGATAACGAGGACGACGCTTTGATATCCACCTGCAATTCGGATTCCTCAGTGAGTTCCCTTGGCTGGTGCGGGCAGGATTACAGACAGGTCTATTGCACGACACACGACGAGGGCTTCTGCTGGTGGGACACGGCTCAGCTGGACACGGAAGAGCCGATCACCCTGCTGCACGTCCTGGATGCCAGAGAGTCGGTGTGCACCGAAAACCACGGCCTGCAGTACCTGGTGGGTGGCTTGTACCACGAGAAGGCTGGGAAACTCTTCCTGATTGGGGGAACCAACACGGGAAACATCCACCTGATCGGCTGTGGCAGCGACGGCCTGAGCCTGGTGGGGACCCTGTGTGGGGGACACTCGGCCACCGTCCGCTCCTTCTGCTGGAGCCCCACGGATGAGTCTCTGCTGACGGGTGGAGAGGATGCTCAGCTGTTGCTATGGAAACCCGGGGCTGTGGAAAGGTCCCTCGCAAAGAAAGCAGCTCTGAAGATCTCTTCTTCCGTGCAGAAGAGAGTGAGAGTTCACAACACCTCCCTCAAAAGCAGGAAAAAGTGAAATGCCTAAAAGTGGGAATCTCTGCTGTGTAGAGCTTGCCTGGTGTTTAATCTCTCGAGGCAATACTTGGTCATGTTTTACTTGGAGGTTTTCTGTGGAAAGAACTGTGGTGCTTGAATTCCCCCTGGGAATGTATTTCAGTCATCAGAAGAATGCCTTTTATTTTTTTTTAAGTTGCTAATATTAATCAGAAAAAGAGTAAATGTTTGCTCCTGAGTTCTTTTTAAACCAATGTTAAATCATATTATATAAAACTGTTTCTGTTTCTGTGGTTATTTAATGTCTCAGACAATGTTTTAAATGTGTAATACAGGCCTGTGGCTTGCATAGTTTGTTACCTTCCCAATGAAATTCCCTGGCACATTTTGAAAGCTTTTGTATTCCATGCTGTATTTTGCTTTCTTCACAGAAAACTTAATGAAATTGCACAATTTAGTAAAAGATTTTATGTCACATCTTAATGCCTGAAGGAATTATTTCTCCATGAAACAGAAAATAAGTAGTTTTGCACTGTCACATCACTGGTTTAGAACAAGCTCATAAAGAAGTAGCTGATAGAGCCATCTTTTTCATAGCAGATATGAATGTATTCAACCAAACAGCAGTTAATTTGTATGAGTATGAGAACTGTTAAACTGGCATTATTTCCTGCATGAAAATACCCAAGAATTTTGCAAGCAGCTTCATTCTCTCCTACTAAGTGCACCTGGAAGACTGGGGAGATCTTTGGTTGGTTGGAAAAACTGATGGGTGTAATTACACCAGTGATGCTTCAAATCCCAAACCCTGACTTGAAAGAAGCTGGTATCACGTGCCAAGTGGGGGTGCTGAAACCCAAAAATGAGCACTGCCTTCAGAGACTGCAGTTATGGAGGAACAGACTGATATGAGGAGGCTTTAACTAAACCTTTTAGAGGTTGGCCTGAGTCCTTTTAGAAACATTTCTCTCTGCAGAGAGGTTGCTGCTTGGACATCTCCCCAGGAGAGCTTTGTTTTGTTATTCCACCAAATACCCGTTGAGGTGCAAAACCAACCCTGTACTTGTAAAATGGGTGAGACTTCATGCTTATTCTGCTTTGTGGCAGACTCCAACCTGTGCTCCTGGCTCTGCACACACACCTTCCAACCTTCCCAGCCTTCCTGACAAGCTTCCCTTGTCAGCAGACAAACAGTGTTGGTATTTAGGCTCTAGTTACACATGTGCACTACAACTGAAACCAGCACCAGAGAATTTAAGAATTGCTTTGTTATAGATCAGCTAGCAAAGGACTTAAAAGGTGTTGGGTTATTTTTTTTTTCTCTTGATGTTGGATAGGTAATTCTTTCAGAACAACTCCTGAGCATCAGGTCTAGAGGATTATCCTGGAGTTTAGAAATAGTTTCTGAGGTACAGGACATACTCTAGGGTATGGTTACAACTGTGCTGAAGGTGCCTGAATCAGCTCTGGAATTGACTCCTTTTCAACCACAAGTATTGGGTTTCCATATGATGTTTCACAGACCGTTAATACCCTTTAGCCACAACTGTGAATCCATTGTTGGTTTGGGTTTGTCTGTTGGTGATAAATAAGATGATTCACTCAGTTTTGTTACTGCTGGTTATTTAAAAGTGCAGTTTCAATTTGAAAGTCACAGCTCTCTAAGCTTTTTTTGTTACTTGTGTTAAGTCATGTTGCCCCCAACATCCTTATCTGTTGCTTTCTGCATTACATTGTGCTATTTTGAGACGAGGTGGGCAGTGAGTGTCAGGGCTATGATGCACCTGGATCATGTGCTCTCTCAAGATTTATTATCCCAGGTCACTCTTTTCTGCCTGTTGTGTAACTGAGTGGACCAAGACCTTCACACTCTGCATTGACTGTAAAGCCCTCATGGGCCTGACTTAATTTAGTGCCAAATTGGAGGTGGGGGACTGAAGGATCATCCTGAGACTTATTTCATTGCAGAGATGATGTGTAACTTGCTTTTTAGATGTTTATTCACTCCTTTCCTGGTATCTTGACACATTCAGTGGAGTAAAGTCATTGGGTCTGTCTCATGCTTGATTTCTTGAAGACAGGCTGTGTGCACGTAGAGAAATGCAGAGAGGGAGCTTGTGGTTTCCTCCACTTGCTTTCAAGTGTCTGCTGAGTGAAATTCCAGTGTGCTCTGCCAGCTGCCTCCGAATTAAAGCAGCAGAGGTGGGAGTTCTTGGTCTGAAGAGTTTGCAGTATGCAACCTGTGCCTGTTATCTTGTTTCTGGATTAGGTGGATATTGATTTGTTCTGTATCAGTCACAGCTGAAGCCATGATTTTCCCTGGGAAGCTGATTTCTCCCTTTTACGTGCATAACAGAAATAGCAGCGGAAGGGAAAAAATGTGTGTCTGTATCTTAAAATTCTGCAAAGGCACAGCAGCTGTCACGAGACTGAGGCTTGTGTTGCCTCTGAAAATACTCAGTTTTGTTGTTTCTCTTTTTCGTTTGGGTTGACTTAATTTCAGGTTAATACCCATGAAATAAACATAGGTGGAAACCACGTGTGAGGAAGTGATTAGCACTGCTTGCTTCTGTAAGCTGCAGACACTATTTCATAGACCTCAGAGTACAGGCAGAATCCATGTGTGATCACATAAATAATAATAGATTCAAAATCAGGTTAACTTGTCTGACAGTATTTTATCTCTTAGGTTAATATTGACATCTCCAAGTTGGCCTCAGCATTGGTAAGAAACTCTGAATCATGGAATCACAGAATGGTTTGGGTTGGAAGGGACCTTTAAAGGCCATTTAGTCTAACCCCCCTGCAAGGAGAAGGGACATCTTCAATTCAGTCAAGGTTATCAGACCCCCATCCAACCTGATCTTGAATGTTTCCAGGAATGGGGTCTCCCCCACCTCTCTGGGCAACCTGTGCCAGTGTTTTACTACCCTCACTGTAAAAAAAGTCTTCTATATAATCTGAACCTCCCCTCTCAGTTCAAAACCTTTACCCTTTGTTCCATCCCAGCAGGACCTGCAAAAACGTTTGTCTCCATCTTTTCCACAGGCCCCTTCAGGTATGGAAGGACTGCAGTCGGGTTGGCCTGAGCCTTCTCTTCTCCAGGCTGCACACACCCAGCTCTCAGCCTGTGCTCACAGCAGAGGTGCTCCAGCCCCTGAGCATCTCTTGGCCTCCTTTGAACCATCTCTACTGTGCTGGGATCCCAGAGCTGGATGCAGCCCTGCAGGTGGGCTCTCCAGAGAGGCAGAGGGGCAGAATTCCCCCCCAGCCCTGCTGCCCATGCTGCAGGGGATGCAGCCCAGGTTGGGATTTGCTTTCTGGGCTGCAAGCACACACTGCCAGCTCCTGGCCAGCCTCTCCAGCAGCAGCACTGAGTCCTGGGCAGGGCTGCTCCAGATCCCTTCATCTCCTGGCACTGATACCAAGGGCTGCCCTGACCCAGGCAGCACTTGGTCTTGTTCAGCCTCATAAGATTCCTTGTGGTCCCACTTCTTGAGCTTGTGCAGGTCCCTCTGGATGACATCCCATCCTTCAGGAGTGCACAGCACCACTGGGAATGGTGTCATGTGCTGATTTGCTGAGGCTGCACTCAATCCCACTGTCCGTGCCATTAATTGAACAGTGCTGGTCCCGGTACAGACCCCTGAGGGACTCCCTGACCTCTGGACATTGACCATTACCCTCTGGATGTGACCATCCAGCAATTCCTCATCCACCCTACATTCCATCATCAAATCCATCTCTCTCCAAAAGGATTCAGTAGGGGACTGTGTCAAAGGCCTTGCAGGAATCCAGATCTGACCTTTATAAAACTTACGTAATTGAAGCTATGTGCAAGGAGCTTTTGGAAACCATCACTGTGTGAATTGTTTAACCCCAGGGGAAGCTTTAATTCCGGAAGCAGTATCAGATTTGTTCCAGTAAATGAAAAGCAGAAATCCAGATAGACTACTTAAATGCAAAAAACAGTGTCCATCTTTATTCAGAGTTTATAGTAAACCTGCTGTACAATGTATCTGAACAGCAGGAGATTACCCTGCTGTAAACACATGAAAATTAACTTACTTGCATTTGGCACCTCCTGGAATTTACTCTTTGTTTCTTTTCCTTTTCTCTGTAATTAAAGCGCAGTACTTGCACGCTCACCACTGTTTTTCAAGTAAATGACATTCAGGATGACATCCCTTGTCAGTGGATAACCTCAGTAACAATTCAAGATAACAATTGTGGGTAACAATTACTTGAATGTAGGATTTTACCCACACTTTGGGCTTGAGGTGGAAATTGACAAATCTGAAGTTGTGAATTAATTTCTGGGTGGAATTTATTTAGCCAGTTGCCAGCCATAAGCTATTTTGTGGCCAGATTGTATATGACACATGTCCTGTGTATTCAAACTGTGTATCTACATTCAAATATCCCTTAGCAGAGAAGCTGATACAGTAAAACGTTTTAAAACATGAAGTGCAAGTTTTATGCTGTTCCAAATGACAGCTTTCTCTTGGCTCCTGCCATGCAGTGGCTCTGTAGGTCAGAGTGTTGTGTGAAGCAATGCATTTTTGTCATGGGAAGTGCTGACTTGGCCCCTGCACACTCCTGGAGCTGCATCTTGTGTTTTACAGGATCCTGGACCGGCTGGGGTTGGAAGGGACCTCTGGAGATCATCTGGTCCAACCCCCTGCTCGAGCAGGTTCACCCAGAGCAGGTTGCACAGGATTGTGTTCAGGTAGGGTTTGAATATCTCCAAGGAAAGAGACTCCACAAACTGGGCAGCCATTCCAGTGCTCTGCCACCCTCACAATAAACAAGTTTTTCCTCATATTCAGATGGAACTTCCTGTGCATCAGTTTCTGCCCGTTGCCCCTTGTCCTGTCACTGAAAAGAACCTCCCATCTTCTTGGCACTGACCCTTAAATATTTGTGTTTTGGGGAGAGGCTCTCTTCTTTCAGGAGGGCATTGGGTATGGATACAGTTAATTGCAGTGTTCATTAACAAAGCTTTTGTACTCCTGAAGGAACTGACTCACTTGTCCATCTTCTAAAACTCCTCTGCATTTGCTGTGGTTAATGTGGAGTTGTTTCTCTCCACCTCTTCAAAATGGTCTTCTGTTGTTTGGGTTCTTGGTCTCTTTCTGGACGGGGTAGTGGCAAGTTGTGTTGGCACCTGAAGAGATGAGTCCTGTTCCTTTCCTCTGGGAGCTGTCCTGCCCTGTGCATGGGCTGCTGGACTCTGCATTTCCATATCACACCAAATGAGGGTGGGAAGCAGAGGGAGGGAAGGAAAAGGGGAGGTTGGCCCCAGCTGACCCTCCCTCAAGGAGTCTCTCTAGGGAAGCTCCTTGATAAAGAGCTGGACCCTCTACCTTTTGAAATACATGTAAGAGCTTATTCTTGAGCTTGATGTAAGCAGGATAGGACCTCAAATAAATTATGCAAGACATAAACACCCTTTAAGCATAAAAGCCAGTTCCTGTTTGTCTGTGAGATGAGCTCTGTCTGTGAGATTGTCTGTGTGATTTGGCACTGAAGAGTGAGAGGCAGAAGGTGTTCACTTGCCAGGGCTGGGTGTTCTTTAACTTCTAGGAGCAGTGAGCAGAGCCACTGGCTGAGCCACTCTTGCTCTCCCTGCTCTGCAGGAACCAATGGATTTGGGGATTCCAAGTGCCATGAAAAAGCAGGAGGGCAGGAGTTGGTGTGGAGATGGCAGCTAAAGGCAGCAATTCAGTCCGTGAGGTCCCTGTTCCTTATCAGAGTTGTTTGCTGATAACCCATCAACCAATTCTGAGGATCTCTGATAACATCTTGGTTTCTGATTCCTTTTCCTGCACCACTTTGTGACCTGGCACAGGTATGTTGGCTGAGGGGAGAGGGGCTCCCTGCAGTTACTGCCATGGCAGGTGTGGCCTCAGCTTCCTGACAGGCTGCTCTGTCCTGCTGGGATTTCCGAACCTGTGTTTCTTCCAGCCTTCCTCCCCATGCCTTTGGAGACTTTGAAATCTATATTTTGAAAGTTATCTACTTTTCTGGAAATATAATGTCAGAAAATACTATTCTGTATACTCTTCCTGCCATCCTTGCACCAATATTTTTAATGGAATAGATTACATTTTCAATAGCAATTTCAGTCTTACTCTCTCGTGCTCTGACTAAAGATTTGATCAAGCTCCAATCCCATAAAAGTGGTACTTGAGCAGCCTGTGGCTGCAGGAATGCTGGGAGGAGTTCAGAAGAGATCTCAGTGCTGATTTAAAAATGATCATTTGGAGAAGTGTCCTAAAAATGGGGAAAAAAGAAGGTCCAATAACTCAAAATACACAGTAGGCCACTGAAGGACTGTTACATGCCAGGTAATACATTTGATCTTACTAATTTGGAGAGTATATTAGATAAAAGCTGAAGCAGTTTCAGAGACTGAGAGTCCAGTTTTCTGGATGTTTTTAGTGCAGCAATTCTTGATTTTAAAGGAATTGAATACTGCAAGTACAATGTATGCCAGCCCTCACTACTTCAGGTCCAGATTAAAATAAATTGAATACACACATAGCAGGCCAAACAGCTGGAAGTGTCTCCCTTAACTTTTACTGGGATTTCTGGAGAGCAATGCCCACAGACCAAGCACAATGGTTCTAATTTATGTCTTTGATTTTAGTAATGCAAATACATGAAAAACGAAGGCAGAAAGGTAGACTGATATGTCTTGAAGAAACTGAAGCTGACACACTTTTCTATTGGGAACCCTGACTGGTACATGGAGATCTCAAAGGTTCCTTTAAAATTTTTTCACTCAGATATTTAGAGAATGCAGAGTGCAGTGTTTTCTCATAGCAATTTGGGCACCATTTGAAGGAGGAAGGCTCAGGGCTTCACCCTAGCAATGATCTGGGTGAACTGTCTCAGTTTAGGACTGATAAATGAGGGATCAGGACAAATAGGGGGATGTTCCTTGGCTCAGTTAGGATGGTGGCTGTGCTTCACACCCCAAAAACCAAAGACTGCCTGAGGCCAGTACTGGGCAACCTAGTGTTTATTAGAAAGGAAAGAGCATTTTATAAAACAATGTTGTTTTGATAAATGAAGACACATAATGCTGTATGGGTCAGGAGGGTGCCTTGACATAGCAACCCATCAACATGGCAGCAATAAAGATCTTGTGAAGCTTTCTAGATTTGTGTGGTATTAAGCCACAGGTAGATTAAATCATTGCTGGAATTAATTCTTAAAGTTGGGTTAAATTTATGGAGTCCTAACTATTGCAAACAGGAGAAAGTATGAAGGCAATTCAGGTTCAGGAATGTAGTAATAGGAGCACACAGGCATCCGACCACATGCCAAGGAATGAATAGTGGTGCTTTGTTAAAACATTTTGCCTAAAATAAGCCCAAATCCTTATTTGTTCTTAATAGTGTTATTATTTTAACATTTCTGTTGTGGTTTATTGCCAGGATGCCTAGACAGTGAGTGAGCTGTAACTCAGTTGTTCCCAGTGAGCTCAGGGCTGTGTGCAGGGGGTGAGAGCTGCTCTTCCCTCTCATCCCCACCTGCCAGCCAGGACACTCCTGTCTCCCAGGTCTCACCTTGCTTTTGTTCCAGATGTTCTAAGGCAGCAGATTTATTCTATTTCATAGAAAGATTTGCTCCCATTTATTTTCTGAATTGTTGGAATGGCCCAGGACTGCATTTAAACGAGACATAGCTGAAGTATTTGTGGTTTCTTACAGGGGTGTGTATTAGACCCATTTGCTGATTTATTATTAGACACATTTAATAGATTTACTAGCATGGAAAAATTAGCACGTGGAGAATTACCTATTTATGCATTAATACAGCAGTTTCAACTGCCTTGTCAATACTCTTTAAACATACACACACACACAAAAAAATAATTCCTGAGGCTTGATTATGGCTGACAATTTCTGTAGGTGGGGGTGTTTTTAGAGTTTTGTTGATGCAACAATTCCGAAAAGCTCCATAGTATCTTGTAAATGAAGAGCCAGTGTTTTCCAGATGGCTCTATAAATAAATTTGGTAGATGCAGAAATAAGTGAAGGTATTTCAAGAGCTCCAGGCATGTTTTTGCACATAATGCTATGGTGAGCTAATAGAGGAAATGAACTTCCTTTTGTTTGCAAAATACAAAACCCCTCCAGTTCTTAAAACTCTTTCCATGCCGCCAGGCGAGTTCGGCCACGGTGCAGCTTTTCCATGTGGATCCTGGGTTTCCACCTGTGCCACAGTCAGGAGCTCAGGGGGAGAGCCCACAGGGAGCTCTGCATAGCTCACGTGGGTGCAAACCAGAGCATTCTGCTGGGTCAGAGCCCAAGCTCAGGGAGAATAAATCCTGCACGTGTGCCTGGCCTAGAGGAGCAAGAACTGAGAGCAGTTGCTGCTGTGTTTGTGTCTTCCCATTCTTTTCCCCTCCTTTTTTTAAAGATGCTTTAACTTCCTGTGCAATCTGGTGGTGTTGTACTGCAAAAGGAGAGTGTTACTGAACTAACACTCAAGACAGCAGAATCCAGGTAGCCAAGAAGGCCATGGCACCTGGTCTTTGTCAGGGCAGGGATTGTCCCCCTGTGCTGGCGAGGCCACACCTCAAACCCTGTGTCCAGTTCTGGCCCCTCACTGCCAGAAAGACACTGAGGGGCTGGAGTGAGGCTGGAGAAGGGGATGGAGCTGGGGAAGGGTCTGGAGCAGAAGTCTGGTGAGGAGCAGCTGAGGGATCTGGGGGTGTTTAGCCTGGAGAAAAGGAGGCTCGGGGAGACATCACTCTCTGCCAGTCCCTGACAGGAGTGTGGAGCCAGGTGGGGATCAGGATCTGCTTCCAGGGAGAAGAAATGGCCTCCAAATGGACCAAGGGAGATTTAGACTGGACAAAAGAAAAAAATTCTTCACAGAAAAGGTTGTCAAGCATTGGCACAGGCTGTCCAGGGCAGTGGGGGAGTCACCATCCCTGGAGGGATTTAAAAGGTGTTGATGTGGACTTGGGGACATGGTTTAGTGGTGGCCTTGGCAGTGCTGGGTTGATGGCTGCACTCAATGATCTTGGAGCTCTCTTCCAGCCTTAGTAATTCTGTGGTTCTGTGATCTCTAAGAACCTCCTGTTCCCTGCCTTGCTCTTCTTCATCTCAAACAATTTCTGTTCTTTAGGCAAAGGTGAACTTGACAGTTACCAGGAAAATTCCAACTCCCTGGCTCACCACACAAGCACTGGGACAGCACCAAAGAAACAGGAAACAAACCCTTTTAAAATAAATATTTTTAAATCCCAAACTGCAAGAATGTTACTAAGTGCTCTAAGAGCACCCTCTTGCTTGCTGACATTTTGGGCTGTGAGGCTTCATGCAGGATATTGAAAGAAGAGTGGGAAGTGCAGGGCTTTGTGCCCACCTGCCCTGTTACCTGTTGGGATGAGCAGAGGGATCAGGTGTGAGCACCCCTGCTCAGATGGTGGTCTGAGGCACTTTGCTCCACTTTTTGGAGCTTGGAATCACTTATGAATGCAAACAGCTATCAGAAGGGGTTTAATGTGGTTGATATTAAAGCAACAGTGTTAAGTGGAATAGTCTAAATATATACTTGGAATAATAAACTATTGCTAATCTCCTGGAAGAAAATGGTCCTCTGTCACTCAAAGATTATTTTTCCAGATTTTAGACAAGATTTAAGCTGGGTTCCCCTTCCCCCCCCCCCCACTATGTCCAGTATAACTAAAATAAACCAGTTCATTTTTAAAGTTATGATACATAGTTATTTTCAAGCAATGAAATTAAGACCTCTAAACTGTAGAACCCAAATGGAATCTAGGTTCCTAAAAGCACAGATTTTTTAATATAAAAACCATGCATTTTGTTCCATCAGGAGGGTTTAATTACTATATATTTCATGAGCAGAATGGTCTTGAAACCCACTGATAAATATTGTATCAGCTTTTAGAAGATGGTACAAAACAGCATCTCTCTTTAGCTTCCATAGGAAAGTCTTCTCTGAGTGCCACTATTTTCTGACGTGTTCTCACCTGCTCGTGGTGTTCATTGTGAGCAGCAGGGCCCAAGGTTTTCCTGCAAGGATAAGCAGCTCTGTACATGCTGCACGTGGTGTTCTGTGCATAAACAGTGGATTGTCCTGCCAGAGAGCTTGTCCTTTGAGTGTCTCAAACAGAGAGTTTGTTGTGTTTTTTGTTTTAGAGGGAAAGTGAAGTAAAACCCGCCCCAGCTGCAGGTAAGAAATCTGTGCCAGAGCTGATCAGAATCAGGAACTCTTTCCTCTCTTCCATTCCTCTGCTCCACAAGGCTGCTGCTGCTTTGGCCTCTTGGGGGCCATGTCATCACCAGGGGTAATTAATTTTGTTAATTTAAAGATCTGAAGGTTGGGATGTGGAACCCCCAGAGGACAGAGAGACAAGGGGCACACAGCTGATGTACTGAGGGAATAAACCACTCAGGGAAGGGGAAAGAGACCAGAACAGCAGCAAGGCAAGTCACGGTCATCAAACCAGAAACCCCCAACCTTCCCCAGCCCCTTCCAATTTCTGTCAAGCTTTTGCAGACTAAATGGCAGGGAGGTGAATGAACACATGATTTTAAAGAATTCTGGAAAGAGAATAAAGCAATGGCTTCGTGGTTTACTGAGAGCCCCTGGGGAGAGCCAGGAGGGGCAGCAGGGGAGAGAGCAGGAATATGTTCATTTGCAAGTCAGACAAAGAGGTGATAAAATTCCTCCTAGATGTGTATCAGGCAGGAATAAGACAGGTGTAACCCGTGTGGCCTGTCCTGAGCTCCATCAATGCTAAACTGCAAACTCAAGGGCTTCTGCAGGGATGGTGAGGGGCCTCTGAGGCCCCAGAGTCCTGTTTCCCTAAAGCAGAAAGCCTCAGGGAGATTGCATGGCTCCAAAATATCCTGGAGATGCAGCAAGGCTCCTGTTGTTGGTGTGAGGCTGCAGGGCACTGACAGATAATGAAAAGCCTTCAAAAAAACCCGTGGGCAAATGTTTGGAGAGAGGAGGAAGAGTCAGGATAGCTGTGACCGAGATGTGCCAGAGGAGCCCGGCGCAGCCCAGCCGGGGTTTGGGAAGCAGCTGAGCTGTCACCCACGGTATTTTATGATGATGCCCTGCAACGTGATCTCTGTTTACATTTTAATAGATCCATTTAGCAAACGCAGTGCTGGGATTGCTGCCAGCTCTGTTTTCCTTGCTAATGAGTGCGAGGGGAAGGGAAACACAGGCAGGGAACCTCTTGTGCCAGTCCAGCAGGAGCTGGTCCTGGGGATGGGGGCAGTGGGGATGAAATTTGTGCGTAGCCCAACTCCTCTCCCCTGAGCAAGGACTCTTACCAAGCTCTGCCCTCTGAAAAGTCCAGGCTGTGATCCTCTGTAGCCTCAAGATAAAGATGAATGGAGGCTTTTTACCGTGCGTGGCACTAAAGCAAGATTTTAGTGTTTTCTTTTGTATGTTCTGTCCTTAAAGAGCTGGATGGGAGAACAAGAACAGCGAGGCTGAGGGTGATATGGAAGAGATGGTGAGAGATGAGAGACCATGGGGCACACAGGGGCTGTTCCCTTCTGTCCTCTGCTGCAGTGACTTGACTTGTCTGCTGTGTTCCTGTGTGGGATTTAGAAATTCTGGGAGCTCTTAACACCACACACACCCGGGATGCAGCATGAAGTGTGTGCAGGAGCCCGTCAGTGCTTGGTGCCATTGTGCATTATGTAGGAAGAGATGATAAACCAAGTCTGTTTCGTTTCACTTTAGTTTGAAAAACCCATGGATCTCTCCTGCGGCTCTGTTTGCTTACCAGCACTTCAGTAGTGTTGTATTTACTGCCCTAAGGGCACTGACAGTCCCTTTAAAATCATCATTCTTGGAAACCAGGACAGGTCTGGAATGGCAGTGAGTGTTCACAGCCACCAGCATGGGAAGGCTGAAGATGTTTTTTGTACTGTGCTGGGTCTGGATGGAGTTAATTATCCCCACAGCAGCCTTCACAGGGCTGTGCTGTGTGTTGGTAGCTGGGAAGGTGTTGATAAATCACACACTGGTGTTGGGGCTGCTGCTGTCCAGCACTCCACAGCATCAAGCTGCCTCCTGCTCCAGCATCCTGCCCTCACCAGGAGGCTGTGGGTGGACAAGGATTTGGGAGAGGACACAGCCAGGACAGCTGACCCCAACTGACCAAAGGGATGTTTCAAACCATTTGATGCCTGATCATCAATAAAAGCTAAGACTGGAGAAAGAGGGAGGGCATTCCATCCTTACAGCTGCTCCATGCTGAAGCACTTCCCAGGAAGTGGCTGGACCCTGCCTGCTGGTGAGAAGTATGGAATAAATACTTTGTTTTCCTTTGCTTCCTTTGCATGGCTTTTGCTTTTGCTTTATTTAACTACCTTTATTGTGACCCATGAGGTTTTTTCCATCTTATTTCCCCTTGTCCCCATCCTGCTGAAGGAGGGGACTCACAAAGTGGCTTGGTGGGCACCTGGCTTCAGCCTACTACAAGGAGTTGTCCTTTCTCTAAGTGCTTTAACTCAAATACAGTATTTAATACAGCCTGTGTGCCACTGAGATCTATTTACATATGAGAAACATCCAGACTTAAGCATGTTTAAAATCTCTTTTGCAACAGAGTCTTCTGTGAAGACATCACAATTAGTAGTATAATTAATTAATGGCCAAGAATTTGAGAATATCTTATCCTGCCACATGTCTGTCAGAAATGCTGAATTCAGGTTTGGTGGGATCACTACCAGAGTGGGATGCCTAAACTCATCAGTATTTTCCCTGCAGAGGTCATAATGTACAGGGGAAAAAAGCAACTCCCAAAAGTACAATCCTGGCTCCAGGACCTCTTGTCCACTGACCCTGCAGTCCTTCCCCTCTCCTGGGCTGGGAAACCACAGGAGAGAAGAAGAAGGTTTGAAGAGGCTGCTTATCCTGCTGGAAACAGCCTGTGAGCACTGCAGACTCTGATCTTCAGTTTGCACATAGGAATAAATCCAGTAATGACAGTATTTATCAGTAATCCACACAGGACAGGATGAATACCTGGGAGCCAAACTGGACATAATTCCAGTTAGAAATAAGGTACAGTATAATGGCAGAGGCCAAAATCAACCATTCAACAACTTGCCTACACCATACAAGACCACAGCACAGGAAATACTAAAATTGAGTTTCCTTCGCAAGAGATGACAATTCATCTACTAAAGCATCACAAATATTTTCATACTCATATATACTTTCATATATTTCATATATTTGAGTATACTTTCATATACTTATAAAATTTTTTTTTCTTCCTCAAAATAACTTCCCTGACAAAATGTAGAATGGATCCTTCAACTCTAGCCAGGAATATTAACTTTCATTGAATTCTTCTCCCTGCTTTCCCTCCCTTAACCCAAGTTAAGAAATTATCAGTCTTATTAATTCAGTTTAATAATTCTCTGAAAGGATCATGCCCTCTGCACTCCCATACATTCTTGGCTTTTTTCTATTTGTTTAGCTCAGGTGTATCAGTTATCAATTTTCAGGAAAAAGCTGCAGTAACTTGGTGCATCCTGGATCATGGGAATGACCAGAAGCCACTAAAGGACAATATAGGGGACAGTTCTGTCATTCTTAGAATGATACCTAAATTCCCTGTAGGTTTTTAACTATGAAAGAACTGATAAAGAACAGCAAAGTTACAGGAGAAAATGATCCTGAGGAAGAAAGTAAAACAATGAGCAATTCACAGGAACAGGAAAACTAGGAGATGGGAGAAACTTGCCTGATAAATTGTGTTTTTGGAGGTATTGAGTGGTTTTATGGTTTCCTACATGTGTGTTCCACCATGGTATTTTTGCCCCTATTTCCTCATGGGTTAAAAGCTGCAAGAAGTCATTCTGGTCAAGGTGAAAAAAATGGAGAAGTGGGTGTTATTTCTACAGGAGAGGTATTCTTCACTTACTGGGAAGGTTTGACACTTCTGCTTGCAACACGATTGGCCCTGGTTCATCTCTCTTGTTTATATTTTGAGTTTTCAAGTCACATACTGAATTATGCCAAGTGACAGAAGGGAAAATGTCTGTGTGGAGCAGAGTCATGCCCCCACTAGGAATTGGCTTCCTTGGCACATCAGTGTTTTCAGGCACTGGTGACCCTCTGAGTGAGAAATGGAAAGAGGAATGATGAGCCAGATTTCCAGACAGGCACGCACAATTAAACACATTTCAATGTGCCTTATTTGTGCTTGTAGGGAGTTATTTGTATTTCTCTCCTGAACAGCTTGAGCCTACTGTTACCTTCTTTAGTAGCCACCAAGGGTCAGTGCCCCCTTCAAGGACCTGATGAGCTGGACCTTGCTGTCCTCCCCTGGCAGTGCTGGAGAACCTGACTTGGGTAGAAGAGATTTTGGGCAGTGTAAGGCACCCACAGCACTTACAGGGGGAAAACCCTGAGCTGGATGTGGGATATACATAGGGTGTGGGATCTGTGCATGAGTATGGAGCAGGAAGGTGAGAGGCTCAGTGTTTATCAAAGATTTCTGGCTGAATGTGTTTTAGGCTGTGACTGATCAGGATTTTCATAGGAAGCTTCTCTCCCACTTAAAATCTGCAAGGCTGCCCTTTGCTTCTGATTATGGCAGACATCAATAGAAATGGAATCAATAGAGTGGTTTGAGTTGGAAAGGACCTGAAATTACCTCATCCCAACCCCCTGCCATGGGCAGGGACACCTTCCACCACACCAGGTTGTTCAGAGCCACATCCAGCCTGGCCTTAAACACATCCAGGGATGTGGCAGCCACAGCTTCTCTGGGCAGCCTGTACCAGGGCCTCATCATCCTCACAGGAAAGGTTTTTTTTTTTACTAATATCTAATCTTAACCTATTCTCTTTGATTTTGAAGCCATTGCCCCTTGTCCTGTCACTTGTAAAGAGTCCCTCTCCATCTTTCTTATAGGCTCCTTTCAGGTACTTACACTTGATTCCATCTCTCTTGTTGAGGAATAAGTGATTTTGATGCCCCATTTGACCACGGGGATCATTCATGACAATTTTATTCAAGCCCACTTGTGCCAGAACCGTAAGTTTTTGTAGAGGTGAAAAAGTATTAAGAAAAATTTCTTCACTGAAAGGGTTGACAGCCATTGGAACAAGCTGCCCAGGGAAGTGGGGGGGTCACCATCCCTGGAAGTGCTCAAAAAAGGTGTAGATGTGGCACTTGGGGACATGGTTTAGTGGTGGGCTTGGTGGTGCTGGATTAGTGGTTGGAGTCAATGATCTTAGAGGGCTTTTCCAACCAAAATGATTCCATGACTTTTAGTTTGTCTCATTTTGCATTGTTTATACTGTTGTCCCTCTTCCCAGATGCAGAACCACGTGGCTCACTGCAGCAGGCAAAATTCACAGATGCTTTTGTCGAGTTTGAAAAACTCAGAGGCAAAGCCCAAGAGGCACTGCTGTGGTGAAAAACTGTAAGAAAAAGGACAAGTAATAGATACAGCTTTGTGGTTCATACTTTATTTACAAACACCTTTGAGTGGGTCAATACAACCAGTTGTAAATCTTTCTTCTCGATTAAAGAACCAGAACAAGAGCAGAAATATTGCAGTTTGCAAAATATACTAAATTACTGGCAGAGTTCCATGGCTGCAGGTTATCCACCTGATTTCAGTGCCCATCCTTCTGTGGCCAAGACACATAATAAAATAAAGCAAATGGAAACTCCTCTCTATATAAAGGGAAATGTTGATAGGTTGCTTTCTTCTGTAATATTGATTTTTCTGAGCACAACCTTTTGTACAAAAAAAAAAAAAATCTCAAGAAAATCTTTGGCTGCCTAACCCAGTCCATGACACTTAGTCCCATTAGTGGGAAAAAAAGTCATAACCATCTAGGGAGTGTCTCTTCAAGTACAGAAGCAGCTCTTTGAAGACAGGATCAACAATCCCATTTCTTACTCCATCTAGTCAGAGGTTTTGACCAACACTGTGCTGGGCTTAACAATAGTTTATTTAAAAAATCCCAATGAATTGTAAAGGAAAATTTAAGTGTGAATAACTTTGATTTAGGAAATAATGAAGACTGTTTTGGACTGTGACTAGCCTACTGAATCCTTAATGGAAATATGCACTCCAGAGCCACTGGGAGCTTTCTACATTGGTGTGATGGAGGAAAATATCCCATGATATACATTAATTGTGTACTGGGTTTGCATGGCCAGAGAGGTTCTGGATGATGAAGGATAGTTAATGCTAGCCTAGTTGCACACAGATATTTTTATAATCAGTATATTTGGAGAAGAAATATCAGAAATTTTGTAATTCTTTAGAATGACTTCCTGGATTTGATGATCTTAGAGGTATTTTCCAGCCCTAATGATTCTGAACAAATGGCATCATTTTTAGGCTCTCTGAATGCAAAAGAACAGATGTGTAGCCCATTGAAGATCATCCATGCACAGAAATCAGTGCACAAGTTGTAGAGGAATGCAGGTGTTCTTTCAAAAGCCTTCTTTGATGCTAAATACTCCAACATCAGATGGAAAGTGGGCACAAATGGCTGAGACTGAGCCTGTTGCTCAGTGAAGAAAAATTTTAAGCAAGAAAAGATGAAGCCCCCTCCCAAACTGCCCTTTCCTCAGGACACAACATCCTCAGCAGACCTAGTAGAGGTTATTTGCCTGGACTTGCAGCCCAAATAACTCCTTTGTTGCCTCCTTTTAGGGGAAAAAATGAGTAGGAATGGATCCCTGAACACACAACAAACATGCAGGGCTGTGTTTCCAGCTGAGAAGAGTTGCCCAGAGAAGTTGTGGATGCCCCATCCCTGGTCAGGGCCAGGTTGGATGATCCTTGGAGCAACCTGGTCTAGTGAAAGGTGCCCCTGCCCACAGCAGGGGTGGAATGAGATCTTTGAGGTCTCTTCCAGCCCAAACCATTCCACAGTTCTGTGATTCCTGCTAATTCACTGAAGTGCCCCTGATTCCATACTTGGGGATAAAGCACAGACACGTCAGGGAACCAGGGTAAGGAACTTTGTGGCACGTGTCCCCTGAGTGTTACCTGAGGCACAGAAAACACACATCACCTCCTGCAGATCCTGCCAGGATTCTGAGCAGGGACTGGCTCTGAGCACCAAGGAAACCCAGTCATTCCAAAAAAACACCATTTATCACCACAAGGTACTTAATCACAGAGGGAAAAATGAAACATACACGGAGTCTAACAAAAGCACAAAGAACTTGCAGGCTTGATGTTTAAAATCTTGCATGTGGAAGCTGTTACCGGTCCACCTGCAACTTTGGCTGGCTCAGCCCCGCTGTACATCCATCCCAAAAAGCAAGAGGGGCTGAACTATCAACATGTAGGACTGATTTGGGCTGAACCACTCTGTGGCTGGATTCGTGTTCCCACCTCCTGGAAGTACACTGGGTTTGGATTCCAGAAATAAGTCTGCTGCATGGGCAGTGTGATCCATCCTATTGCACAGAGTTTGCCGAAGCAGAAGCCATCTGCTGGGGTTTGGGGAAGGCTGAGGAACACAGGATGTTTGCTTTCCTTCAGATGTGCTGGGGACGTGCCTCGTGTGAGCAGACTTGTCACAATCCTGATAGAACAACTGGGACATCACACCCGAGAGGAAGGCTTGCTTCGTGGGGTAAAATTAAACTTGAGCAGGATAGAAAGCACTACAAATACACATGCACTCATGCATATACATCATCATTTAAGTAAAGGTCAGCAGAAAACAGGCCAGACAGAAATTCCAAGCAAATGCAGCACTAACTTTGAGACTGAATTAAATGCTTTCCAAAGTGTTTTATGGAAACCACTCCCAAGAGAGAAAAAATCTTACAAAAGGTAAGATAAGGAATGGTCCGGCTGCAAAATAAACCTACATGGCAAAATTACAAGATGAGATTAATTCAGATAAACTCTCCCACGGGGGATTTGGGATTACTGACAGAACTGAAACGTGGGTGTGGATTCCCAGCGTGAATCCAAGACTTCTGAAGAGGAGACAGAGGCATTCCCTTATCACTGGCAGTGATCACCAAGGCCACGTAAGAGACTCAGAGGGAGCTGGGCTCAGGTGTCTGCAGCTGCAGGGAAATGTCATCCACAGCCAGAGTAACTTCATGCTGCTGTGAATGCTGGCCACAAAGGGAAACATTCCCAGGGGAGCACGGAGGATGCAAGCAGCATTCTGCAACTGCAGGAGGAGAACGAATCCGAGGAGTAACCAAAGATGCAGATGGAGATGCTGGCAAACAGCATGAGCAGCAGCTAAGGTTGTTTTTGCCAGCAAGGGAAGAAGTTAAGTATAGTAAATCAAATAAAATTAAACATGCAGCAACAATGGATGCCCCACTTTTCTCTGCAAATGTCTTTTACCCTTTTTTCCCCAGGAGGTAATGAGGATTTTTGTAAATCTCCATGGAAAGCAGACAACCTTGCTTATATTTCTGTCTAATGGCTTGAATAAGTAGAGAATATTTCAGGTGGCAAATATTTTTGCAACTAAAATAAAATTTAAAAATCTGCACACGTGGCATTGAGGTTGAAATATCCTGGAGATGATCACCAGCAGGACTAACTCTACTGGTATTTTTTGTGAAGAAAACAATTTGAATGGAATGATGGGCACTGTATGAAAGCTTTGGTGAGTGTATTTGTCAGAATTCTGTCAATTTGTCAAAAGCAAAGCAGTGAGGGAACAGGGGACAACTTAAATTGCTTACACAGATGTATCAAACCAGTTTGCTGAGTTGCAATGCTACCAGGAATTCTGAAAAAAAGTCTCCAAAGTGTATTCACTGTTGTGTATCAGAATGGTAGTGTGTAACTCCCTGTAACATCCCAAAGAAAAATCGCTGGATCATGCTGGGAGAAGGCCTGAGGTGGGTTTCAGTGGGGGTGGAATGACATTTGATGTGATCAGAACAGTTTGAATGTCATGGAATGAAATTCTGGATCAAAACCAGTGTACTTTGGAAGAAAGTTTAGTAACTCAGAAAGGATGCTTTATGTAGAAGATGAAAAAAAAAAATCTATTTTCACATCTTCCAGGATGTGACTTACATAATATTTTAAGATCCTGAATGAAGCTGCAGTGAGTTTTCAAGAAGGAACCCAAGACTGTAATATGAATTTGAACCTAGGTATAAATCAGAGAAAAGACAAAAAAATTACATTTTAAAATTGTACTCAAGCAGGCATTGAACAGCATTTCCCTGGAGTATCTCACATGCATGCATCAAGATGGTGATAAAATTTCAAGAACAAAAGACTCTACAAAGATTATGGAACTAAAAAAATGTCTCAACAACCTATCATTAAAAGCCACTAATTGCAAGAAACTTTAATTATTCTAGAACAAACTTGCTGGGAAGTGCTTGTCTGAAGGGCTCTCATTAGCCATTGTACTAAAAGCTTTCAATATTAGAATTTCAGTGCCTAGTGCATTTCTGATGGACTTTAACACACAAAGAACAGGTACACACCTATAGAACTCCAGTCAGAAATGAATCTGCTCTGAGGTAGGAGCTCACCTAGAAAGACACATATTAGAACTAAACATGACTCAGAAGCACACAGCTCCCTAAAGTATTTATTTATTTGTATTTGAGCTGAAATGGCTCAAGTGGGAGCTACAATTTCCTTGGATGTACTAAATATAGCTAAAGACAAATTTTCCAGAGATGTCCTCTAGTGCCACTTGGTGCCCCAGCAAACTGTGGTTTTAACTTCTACTTTCTTAAAAAGGGAAATCTCAACTCTGTTTTTGATCAGCTCTCATTCAAGTCTTGGCTATTGATTCTTGCTATAAATTCTTCCAGGTCCCACCTGACACTGGATAATGTTGAAAATTCCCTGTGTGGACTGCACAGCATGTCAAAGAAGTCACTCAATAATGATAATATGCCAAATATTATCACATCACAGATTTTATATTGGCTCCAATTCTTCTGTATTTACTGAGTTATCTTACCCTAAATCTGGTTTTTAGTCTTCTCTATAGAGCAGACTTTAAAAGCTGATAGTGGAGCATTTTTATTTAGTATTTAGATAGGCTTCTCCACTCATTAATATGTTGTATCTGTCATGTATGTTGTAATTAAGGCAGCTCATTAAAATATGAAGACAATCTCCTCAGTGCCCCTGAGCATGTGGTTTTTAAAATTTTGCTTTATTGAACCTGTTCAAACCTTATGCCTCCCTAACAGGATGTGGAAGCTTGCAATATTCCATCTTGCCAGGTAACATAAGAACAAAAAACACAAATCAGTTTTGATAACTCACTCATTCACCTGTCTCCCTTCCACTGAAGATCTTGACAAACCTCTATCAAATTCAGCATGAAGCGTTTTTAATTCTGAGATCAAGACCACCAGTGTGTGAATCCTCTCCTTCTGTGGGAATTGTACCAAGCCATTCTATTTCTTTCTCTAAATTACACAGTCAGAGATAAGGAAGGATACACAATGGATTTTTACAGTGGTTTATTTGCTATTCTTTCCCTAACCTGGGCATCCTCATCTCTTTTGGCCATCAAGTATGGGAGAGGCTTGAATGCCATTCCTTCTCAGTGTTTCCTAAAAATCAGTCCTATCAGATTACTCCTTTAAAGTGAGACATCCTCATCTCCTCAAGTTTTTAAACTTCCAGTGCTTTCACAGAAGTCCAGTTTTGTTCTTGTTCCTGTTAGCTGTTTTTGGGTGGTCTGCTTAGTCAGGAGATTATTTAGGTGTTTCTTCACTATTTTCATCTCAGTCTAATGAATTTATGCCTTTTTCTAGGATTTATAGCTTTTGGATTTCAACTCCAGTTCCTGTCTCACACAAAGTCCTTTCTTAGTGGTCATGTATAGGGTATCTGAAATTCCTGTACAGGGTCAGAACTACAACCTCCTAATTCATGTAATTTTCTCAGTGGCAAAATTATCCTATTTGTTTACCTGACAGTGGATCTCTAGAAAATGCTCCCTTTACCTTTCTTTTTCTATCCTTCCCATTTTGGCAGTATTCCTACCTATCCATTCATCCCTACTGCAAAATTTGGAACCCATTAAGACTTGTATTTTAAACTTAGGTGCTGCTAGGCCTGCTCTGACGTTAAGCATTCCTTACAATGCTGAGCTGAGCCACTGACTATAGAACACTTTCATTTGCCCTAATTTGAAAATTTAAAATTAAGTATCCAATAGGTTAAAGCTGTACCATGAGACAGAGATAGAACAGGTTAAAAAAATACAACATGAATACTTGCCTGTTCTCTTTTACAACAGACAGAACGAGATATCTCTGTCTCAGCCTACTCCATCCTCAGGGTCTCTGCACTTGTGGAAAAATCCAAGAGTTTTATCAACTGCTGCTATGATCATGAGAGATGCACCAAGCTTGGGAGGGAGCTGGTGCTGCTTCAGAGGAGATTGGGAAGTGCTACAGTTCACACACTTTCTGGGAACCTTCACCCCCCACACACACAGAGGTGTTTTACTCATTTGTTCTTTCCAGGGTGATGTAAGTAGGAAGCTGAGCCACAGTAGAAGGGGCTCACCTGTTTTATGGCAGTGTATATAGTGGTTTGTAACACATTAAATGCAGAGATAACTGAGGAGACAGAACCAAGGAATGGTTTGGGTTGAGAGAAACCTCAAAGATCATGTCATTCCAACCCAGTGCCATGGGCAGGGACAATTCCTCCAGGCCACATTGTTCCAAGCTTCATCCAACCTGGCCTTGATCGCTCCCAGGGATGGAGCAGCCATAGCTGCTCTGGGCAACCCGTGCCAGCATCCTAATGGAAAAGGATTTTTTGTAGCACATAATCCAAACCTATTCTCTTTCAGTTTGAAGCCATTCCTTCTTGTCCTGTCACTATATGCTCTCCAAAAAATCCCTCTCCACCTTTCTGGTAGGCTCCCTTCAGTTACTTGAAGGATTCTTGATGACAAAGCAAGGAGCACAAGCCAAGCTCATTTCCCGGGACTCCGACATCCCCCAGGGGCACAGGGGACCATGGTACCACACGTGGCTGTTTCCAGGCAGTTCCAGGGGCCCTTGGGTGCTGCCCCAGGAGAAGGGGGAGCAGCAGAACCTCCTGAGGCAGTTGTAGGTGGCAGTTGGGGCAGGCAGGGACAGTTGGGGAGGGGAGTTGGCCCAGCAGTGCAGCACAAAGCCTGAGGAAGGTAAGACCTCTTACAGTGGACAGTGAAGGAAAGCGAATTAAAAAATTCAAAAAACTTGGCTTAAAGAAGTGCCTGGGGCTTGGAGGCAAGTTAAGACTCTGGGGGAGGGGAACAAAGTAGGAACAAACCCATGAATTGGGGAATAAGTGAGAGCAGTGTTGTGCTGGAGGAGGCAGCTAGCCAGCTGTCGAGGCGAGCAAGCTCCTACTTATCTTGCCATGTTGACTACAGAAACAGACTTCAAATGACGCAGTGTCTATAAACAGAGAGGAAGAATTAGTTCCCATGCTGGTAGTTGTGTTTGTGACCCTAAAATGTTTACCCCACACCCACCAGGAATTCAGCTCCTGAGGGCACTGACAGTGCCATGGCACAGCTGATACCAGGAGGAGCAGGAGGAAGGAGTAACAGGCACTTGCTTATTATTAGAGAAACTTGGTATGGCAATTGCAAACACTGCCTAAAAGCCACACCATTCCTCCCCAAAACCAAAAATATGAATCAGGAGTGAACTGCAGAGTAAACAGACTTAAGCAAAATGCTTTCTTGTTACATGTGAACTGGATTCAAAAGTAAACAAAAAAGTCTCAGATTGTGCCCTTTCAATCACAGTGATGGAGCAGGACAGTTACTTTGATGCAGCATTCCAGCGTTCATTTTTGTTAAAAGATGTATCAGAAAAGCCTTGTTCACATGCTGATTTGCCTCTTCAAACAGCTCTGCTGCTTCCTCCATAACACTTTATCTGGCTGGTCTTTTTCCTGATGGTCTGAATAATTAGTTCTCTGGGGAGATCAACTCTTTTCTTGCTTCCTACTATTGGAACAGGGAATATCTGGACTAATCCCATGGTACCCTGATAATGCTCCTTTTGACATATAGGAGATCCTTTATGCAGCATTATGTGACCCCTCTTGTAGAGAAATACATGTCACATGTGCCAGGTGAAACAAGCTCCAGCTAGATCCATTTATGTTTATCACTCAATACAGCAGGAGTTCCACAGTGGTATTTCTGCAGCAATCCTGTTTGATAAGCTGCTCTGCAAAGAGCAGAATGCCAATGTGGATGAGAGCTCCCTTTTCCTGCCTGGGTGGCCATAACAGATGGTCTATAGTGGAACTCCAGTCACACAAAAAAACGTGAAGTGGCACAAATCTGAGTCACTGGTACAAAAAATCTCTGTTCTGGAGGGCTCTTGACTGCTGTTCCGACTGTCTGGGTGCTAAAAAGCAGAGCTGAACTGATGAGGAGCTGGCCCTGAAAATTCCTTTCCAGCTATTTTTAAAAAGCCCTTTTGTAGGAGAGTGAGGCAGTGTAAGTTTTAAAAAGGATAGGTTTGTCTTGTACCTTTGATAGCAATAGAAAAACACTGATCAAAAGCATTTATTATTGCTTGTAGATCTCCAGGAAGGGCTCCAGGTACTGAATGTGCACATATTTTCATAAATATGCCCACACACTTGTATGGGAGATGTTGGTCATGTCAACTTTTATCTGAGAAAAGTTAATTTTTATTCTTGCAAATTGGTATTACATGTATTTATTCAAACACATACATAAACATACACAGATACACATCTATGTAAAACACCTGTAGTGCCCAGTTCTTCTCCATCTCTGCTTGGGATTCATGTAACCCTTTCCAAAGTAGCAATTTACAAAATACAGGCTAAACAGAGAGTAGGAGAAGGACAAGTAACAGTACCCCTTTGAAACATCAGCAGTTTTACATTCATATTTTATGTTGTGCTCTGAAATCTCATCACAGATGAGGACTTCACAGATTAAAGTAGAAAAAAGAAAGCAACCAGGAGATAAATGGGAAGCCTACCGTGTAAAATCTGGTGGCCATGTGACAAAGAAAAGGTAAGATTTCTATTTATTCCCTGATAAAGCCTGTATTTTTTCTTGGATTGTTACTATTCAAACATCAGCTGATATAAAACACTTCATAAAAATGCTTTACACAGCCAAAATGGACCAAACAGACCACATGATGACCATCTAAGAAATGAATTAGCTGAATGTGTTATTTACCAGCTTGTTCAGCTGTACTGAAGAACTTACTCTGTAATTATTATTCAAAGTCAGAATGAAAAGTAAAAACATCTGTGTGCACTGTAGTGGACTTGCACAGCACTGCTGATTTTTATCCCTTCTGTGGCAGTTATTTTAATAGATACCCACATCACAGGCTTCAGTTTTTTGATTTTTGGTGTTTTACAAAGATGGATTCATCTCATACTAGGAAAACTGAAGTACAATCATGTAAAATGTCTTGCTCAACTGCACCTGAAGTGCCAGTGTAGCCATCAGGCTGTGCTAGAACCTCCCTTCTGCAGAGTGTGATGCCGTGACTTTATGAGCTGCTCATTGCACTGCTTGCATCAAAAGCAGCACACAGGGCAGTGAACAGAACTGAGGAATTCTGAGCTCTTGGAATTAAGCACATGGAACAGCAAAACAAACAATCACAGGTTCTGTCCCTCGCTAATGGGATGTTACACTGGTTTTTGCCATATTTTACCTTATATTGGCATAACTCTGACCCACATTCTTTGTTATCCACCCTTGTTTGAATTCAGATTATTTTTAGCTGGTTTAGTTCAAGCAAATTTAAAGTTTTAAATATCTACAAATACGTACAAATCACTCTTCTAAACTGAGAGTTGCACAACCCATTCTGTAACTGTGGCACAGTTCAATCTTAGTTTTTTTAAATACAATTCTTCCCAGAAGTGAAATCGATTTACAGAGGATGACAAATTCTACAGTTCTCTGACTTAACATCACGTGGAATTTCATTTTAAAAGATGTCTTGACTGCTTGATTATAAAATAAAAATGAAGGCATAGCATTAGGGCTGTTGCAGGAAATAATTTCTCAAGCAGCATTACTGTCTGCTTGAGGGAGAAATACCTGGCCTGGGAGGTCAGCAGAAATGGATGCGGGGGTAAAAGAGGTCAGCAAGATTGTGAATAGATCAGACTGGCTCAAAAGCATTTGTATTGGCATGTGCAAACAGGAATGGGGTCTGTGACAGGCAGCACAGCAGATGCTGGCATTGTTGAGGCCTTAATTTTAGTAATGTCCAGTCTTGGGTGCTACAGTTAAAAAAAAAAAGACATGAATGACTTTGAGACAACACAAGGAGAAGACATAAGCATCTTAAGAGGTTTAAAACTGTGCCACACCAGGAAGGATTGAAAGGAAGCAAAATTGCTTTGTCTATAGGTTAAAAAAAATAGGGGAGACGTATCTTAAGATATAAAGAGGCATTTTGATAGATGAGAGGCAAAACCACTCACATCCATTACAGCTAGACTTCAGTGGCCATGAGCTTTTAACTGGTGTTCCAGGTTTCTCAAAGGGAGCTGGACCAGAGTCAATCTTAGTAATTAGCAGTTTTGAAAGCAGTTTGACAACAGCTTAAATGACTTTAAATCAAGTCTGACACAGTCTCACTTCCCCTGTTATGCCAAAAGCTGAGTCAGGAAGCTGAGTAGGACAACAACTTGATATCCTTTGCAGGGTTAGAAATGTTGAGAGGATTCAGTACCTGCACAAACAGGGGGGATGTGAATGATCTACCAAAGCAACCAGCTCTCCAACTGCCTTTTCCTAAGAAAAAGACTGTACATCCGAGGGATTTGGTCATAGCAATATAGGAGGGCTGCTACTCATAGACATCAGTTTTTTTCCTGCAAGAAATGCAGGTGAAATGGTGGAGCCTATTTTAAAACATAACATTCATATTAACACCATCACAGAATCACACAGTCAGGCTGGAAGAGACCTCCGAGATCGAGTCCAATCTGAACACCACCTTGTCAACCGGACCACGGCACATCCAGTAAAGACTTAAACACCTCCAGGGGCAGTAACTCCACCAATCCCCCAGGGCAACCCATTCCAATGTCTAATCCACCCTCCCTGTACACAAATTCTTTCCAAAGTCCAACCTAAACCTCCCCTGGCTCGGCAGGGATGCTCCCTGACATCCCCCACCGTGTCCCTTCATTTTTGTCACTTGTCTGAGAGAGGAGACAACCCCTGGCTACAACCTTCTTCCAGGGAGCTGCAGAGCACTAAAATCACCCCTGAGCCTCTCCCCAGTAACCATCCCCAGCTCCCTCAGCTGCTCCTCAAAGGACTTGTGTGCTGCAGATCCTTGTCCAGCTTCCTTACCCTGTAGCCATTAGATGCATTTTGGGAAACCCTCCCCAACAAAAACAAACCAACACCATCAAACACCAAGCCATCGGGCAGTAAATTTAAACAAAATTTATATCTAACAATGCTCTCTAAAAGCAGTCCTTGTGCTGATCCCTGGTTCCAAGTATATTAAAATATACTTGGGGGCAAAGAAAAAAAAAAAAAAAAGTGATGCAGACAGCGATCATACACTGGGCTAAGAAGCCCAAGGGTGCGAGCTGCAGCGGGGAAGAGTGAGGGGCGCAGCCGCTGCTTCCCAAAGGAGGGAACTGCCGGTCGGTCCCTCCGGCTGCACCCAGCGCGGCCCCTCGCCCGCAGTCCGCCCCGGGAAGCGGCTCTGTGCCCCCCGAGAAGGGGCTTTTACCTCAGCCTGAGTGCGGTTTCCCCTCGGCAGCTCCGGGTTTTGCTGCTC
>WEIU01006540.1:44738-58874 GCA_013389925.1 Aegithalos caudatus | reverse complement strand
ACTGTTGGTGGAAACAGAGTATTTCCCTGTGATAGTGTATGCAGGGCAGCGAATGTTCATTTGGAGAGACGAAAAAAAAGATCAGTGTTTACTGTAAGGTTGTTAGGCTGGATGTAGTCTTGTTGAATTAGAATTAGATTTTAATAATTTATAAAGCAGGTTAGGGAAACTGTTACTAAATTTACAGCGGGGAAGTGTCAGTAAAGCTCCTTGCTGACACAATGATCCTGCAGTTTAAGTGATCTACTTTAGTCGCTGTCCATTATTATTATTATTATTTTTTGTAATTTAATTTGGAGAGAGCGTGCAAACATTTTTGCAGGGATGGTTACACTTTAATGATGCACGTGATGAGGAGGGAAAGCTTTCTGATGAGATGAGGCCAAACCGATTCAGGTTTAGGGAATATATTTTCGCTGATATTTTCAGAATTTGGTTTATGTAACAGGTAACTTTGTGTGGTTTTTTGGCGGACTGTTGAAATCTTGGAAGTGGGTTACTAAAGTACAGGCCATTCTATTCGAGTTTATCTGACTTTTTTATTTATTAATCTTGGCTGGGGCCTGAATGCCCTGGCGATGGNGATTCTGAAAAGGACCAGGCAAGCTGACAACTCTTTTTTTTTTTTTTTTTTTGCCTGGATGATAAACAAGACCAGTTCAAGGTATGGGTTCATGTTGCTGATAGTATATTATATTTAGAAAGCCTAAGCTGGTAGTGAAAGAATACCTCAGGAGAAATCCAAAAGATGGACTAAGGGTTTTTGTTTTTGGTTTTTTTTTTTTTTCATTATTGTAATGCCAGCTGCACAGTTCAGCTTCTGGGTGCTTCACATGCTTCCTTGAAGAAGCTATGGAGTTTATACTCCATTTTTGATAGATTCAGTGCACCTATATGTAATTCAGCATTAAATTAGTTCTTATCTTTTGGAGCTTGTTTACACTGTTGCAACAAATGGTGCTTTCGAAAGCTTTTCTTACAAAAGACAAACCCAAATAACGCCTGTTTCAGTGGATTTGGTAATCTGTGAAGCACACGAGTAACCAGATATTTCAATAAAAATAATAAGTACTCGAAAGTGTTCTGCATGTTGTGGAATCAACTTCTTGTAGCACACGAGTCACTTTGGTAATTGAAGTCAACAGACATTGGGGATGAGTAATGCTTTCCAAGGACACGTTCTGAGACCCTGATCCTGCAAATGCTTACGCCCATGCACGGGTGTCTGTCCTGGCCGAAATCAACAGAGCTGCCCTCGTTAGTGGTTGTGTCATTAATGCAGACGAGGCTGCTGATTTCAGTGGAGCTGCACATGCTGCTGGAGTTAACTGTGCACCGAGCTGCTCGTAACGTGTAGGCCTGAATTCCTCCTGTCTCCTCTCCCTTGAGTATTACTCATGTATTTCATCAAGCTCTGATGGGCTTTTTTAACACACAGGACCAGACTGGTAAATAAAATAGCTGGATGCATTAATTCAGTGTTTGCTCGTGGTACAGAATCAGCTGCAGGAGTACCACCAGGGCAGGTTCGGTAGGAAGAAGCAATGCTTGGTGCTTAGGCCAGATGAAGTTGGGAAACAAACAAACTTTTGCTCGCAGAAGCTTTTTTTGGCTCTCTGCCTCTCCCTGCAAACCTTGTCTGTCTCATGCCCTTAGAGCAGTTACAGCTACCACACTGCCAGCCGTCCAGAAATGCCAGGACTTGGAATAACTACGTGTGAAGGGACTCACAGGAAAATAACTGAGTATTTCTGAAATGGAGAATGAAGAAGCAATACGTACAGTTTCTCAGTGTTAGTGAAATTGTGAAGCACAGCAGTATGTTCTACTGTACTTTCTTAAGTTTCTATAGGATCTTTTATGTAGGTGTGGCAAATAAATGGAATTTTTGCCCTGTCCTGTGCCTATGGGTGACCTTAGTGCCAAAAAACCGTCTGTACCTTTTTGTGTACCCATTCTTTAGCCGAGTAAGTAGAAGTGACTTCATCTCAAAGAATGCATAATTTAAAGCTACAGTCAGGTCTACAGGTGTATGAAGTTCTGTTCTGATGAAGTTCAGAATGCAGTGATGTCGGTATTAGGTCTGCAGTTTTTTGGCAAATGGGAGACACAGATAAAAAAGGAAGCAAGAAGAATTACTACACTAATAATTAACTTCCATTGAGTTTATTCCATCCGTAAGATGGGTTAGATCTCTTAACAGTTTATCTGTGTGAGTTTTCAACAGGAGACTAGCGCAGGAAGAAGATATTCAGAAAATTTAGGTTAATCTTTACCTGTTTCACTCATTTGGAACACACTTTTAACATGTGCTTTCCTTCAGTAGGGATATGTCCTCAGCACCAACTACTCCTCCATCAGTGGATAAAGTAGACGGATTTTCTCGGAAGTCCGTCAGAAAAGCCAGACAGAAGAGGTCACAAAGCTCCTCCCAGTTTAGGTCTCAGGGCAAGCCTATCGAGTTAACTCCCCTGCCTCTGCTAAAAGGTAAGATCAAACGCAGTTTTTAATAAATAAAACAATTTTTACTCTACAACCAACTTCTAAAATCAAAGTATTCTATCGTCAGGAATTGCAGGGCAATTTTGCCAGCTTTGAGATGTTTCATGTCAGATATATATATGTATTTAAGCTCTACAAAATATTTTATCTGTGACTTGAGGGTGTGGTGGTTGTTTGCAATACTTTTGAAAGTTTTAAATGCTGATGTTAACCCGTACCATGACTTGAATTTTCAAGGCTCTCAGGCTTTGTGAAAGAATGTTCTGGTTTGTGAATTCTCAGCAGTTGACATAAATCAGCAGTAATTTTGGTAAGGGTAAATGGACTTGTGAGCCCAAGGAAACTGGTTTTTGGTATCTTTCCTTGGTATGTGGATCTGCACCCTGTGATAGTGGTGCCAACTGCAGCCCCTACAGCAAAAGAGGAGGTGGGATCCCCTCTCATAGCATTTGTGCATGGATAGCTCCAGCTCCTGCCTTCTGCTGGATTTTGAAATGGAAAGGTCCCATGAGCTCCAGCTTCCCAAGGGGAAAGATGCTGCCAATCTGGTATTAGGCAAGGCCCTACTCTTTTGAGAGCTTGCATATCCCAGTGCTGGTTGAGTTTCTGCTAGCAGATTTAACCTCTAATTTGAGAAGGAAAAATAAGATCCAGCATACTGCTCTTAAAAGGATGCTGATATCTCTGTGATACCTTGAATGCTTCCCCTGAATTCTGGTTGTCACCGAATTTCAGTGCAAATCCAGGGGTCAAAAGCATGTCTCAGAATGTCTGCTGAGGAAGGGGAAATCACCTTTCAGAAGTCTTCAACGCTGACTTCTCAAATGGTTTATTTACTTCTGTGTATTTTTTTCATTGCTATTCTCCATTTCTGCTATGAGTAGTGAAAATAGGCATGGCTGGTGCAGATAATTCTGGAAAATAGGAAGTTTATTAGGTTTAATACTATGTCTGTCCCTTTTCTTCCTTTTTGAGCAAGTATATTTCCCACATTCTCTCATCTACCTTGTTTGACAAATTGGTTAATCAGAGTATTGAAATATGTAGTAAATGTGGAACTGCACTTTGGTTAGTTCTCAACCCCGCTTCATAAGGATACAGTAGTTGCAAAAAAAACCCCAAACCCCAACTCCCCCCAAAATCTCTCACCTCAATGTGTGTTTTTAATTAGAAGTAGGATTCTAGGATTAGTTCCAGTGGAGTTGTCATTAAAATATTGTGGGCTTCTTTCTGTGGCTCCCTGTAAGAATGCACAAATGGAATATCCTGAGTCAAGCAAAAGGTGCATCCAGCCCCCCTGCACTTTGCCTGGTGGTGACTTTTATTCAGTGTTCCTCAGTTTAGGGTTGGTTGGTGCCACTGGGTTTGACTTTGTAGTCTGCAGTGAATATTATTTGTGATTCTTTGGGTGATTCTGTGCAGGGCCAGGAGTTGGACTTCAATGATCCTGTGGGTTTCTTTCAACTCAGGTTATTCTGTGATTCTAAATTTTTTTTTTCTCTTTGTTGTTGAGCTCTTTTGTTGTTTTATGACAATATGATAAAGAAGCAAATGCTTCTTTGAAATATTTTTAAAGCTCAGTTTTACACTTTCAGGTAATTTTTGATACACAAGTTATTTCATACCAGTTGCTGTGCTTTGGAAGGTGACTGGAGTTTATCCTTTGGCTTAAACGATGGGATTAGTGGAAAACACTGAGATTTGTATTTGTACAAATCAAGAAATTGATGTTGTAATTATTTCACTCTCTTCTGTAGTCCCATTCAGGGAGTAAACCAGGCATGGGCACAAGCATGAGTAAAACAGTGAGAACCTCACCTTGCAGAAACACAGGCGTGGCCAGGTGCTTAATTTGACTACTGCAGCCAGTCCTGAGGATTGAGATATAAAACTATAATAAGATAAAACAAACAGATGGGGAACAGAGAGTGTTGGTGAGACATTTATGATTAGTGTCATAATGAGTTACAGTGGTCCAGCTTCAAATTAAGAATCTGATCCTGGGAGTTAGTTTTCCCTCTTTGCCTTAATGCGGATTCCCAGAGGCACAGGGATCTACCTGTGCAGATTAATTTGTGGGATTTGGGCCTAACAATCCCTCTAAACAGCAGTGCTGTTGGTCCCTGCTGAAGGGACACTGGCAGCTAAAAATCATCCTGCTGTTTGGAAATATTTTTGACCTACATTAATGTTTCTAACATTCAGGATTGTTAAGTCTGCAGGAAGCGAGAAAATTATTTTCTCCCGTCTTTTTTGTACTTTTCTTAAGGAATTTCATGAAAGTCCTGATTATTTTTTAACTCTTAGGTTTACATTTGCCTTCTATCGAGTGACCATTACTTCTATCCAGTAACCATATGATTTTCAGTTTTATTCTGGAAAATTTTGTCTTTTAAATGGACACAATAGCTTTTTCAAGTCTCAGAAAACTGAACTTAGTTGGGAGATGTACAGCTGATAAGCTTCCTGGTTTGGGTAAATTTCAAGTTTAATTTAACCTCTTCAGAAATATTTCAGTATGGGAAAATTTTACAGGACAGACCTCAAATTCATATTCATCAGATGTATTTCATATGCATGATGGAGGGGTTTTGCTTACATGAACATACATGCTATGCTCCTTTCTGTTTTGTGTATGTGGGGTTTTTTTTAATTGATCTATTACACATTGACATTGGCAGCCTGCCTTATCTCAAACAGCACTTTATGGCCTTCAGTATCTTCTGTGATTACAAGAATCATGTATGCAGAAAACTTGGTAACTGCTTGGTCCATTCCTTGCAAGTTTTTATATTCTGCCTGTCACCATAATGATCTGAGCACCTTCCAGTAGTGTATTAAGTGATGTGACTACACATCTGTCACATCTTATCTGTTCTCCTTCCTTTCCCTAGGGGCAGACTCACATATAGTGAAATGGCTTGTTTTGGTAGTGTTTTAATGCAGTCTGTTGCCTTCTGTGAGCATACACGCCTGCATTGCAAAAACAGATAGATAAACCAGCCTTCTTGTTGTTCATTTGGTAGTAAAAATATTTTGGTAAAGGAAAATAGGAGAGATGCTATGTTTTGATGCTGTGTATGAGTTTGAAGGATAAGCTGCTATTTAGGAAATGTAATAGAAACAACTGGAATTTTCAGTGTAGCTCACTTCAGAAAAAACATAGAGATAAAGTTGTTACTCTTTAAAGCGTGTGTATAGTATCGGTTTGTAAGCAAAAATTTAATGTATTTGTAAGAAATAGGTAAGAAAGCAAGGTAGTCTTACTGAGGCTCTAATGGGCTGAGTTCAGGCTTTCAAAAGCCCCAAGTAAAAAAACCTGCTGTTTGCCTAAAGACTTAATTTTTTAGATGATTTAATTCTATTTTTATTTATTGCATTGTGACTAAATCCGATTGGAAGTTATGTTTTAAAATCTGACTATTGTCCAATGCAACACTTTAAACCCAGTGTTTTCTCCTTTGTTTCAAGTGTAGAGGATTGGGATGGGAAGTGCACATGGGAGTTGTGACACAATTGCATTTTGCCTGTGTGTGCTCTTCTCTCTGTTTCTCACATGCATTTTTTTGAAGGTTGCATGCTTTTCCCTGGTGTGTCTTGCAGTGCATGATGGATTTTGGCTTTACTTTGAAGAGGCTGCTGGTATCACCCAGGCTGACAGGTGCCTTAGGTAACTGGCTTGTGGCAGAGCAGTGAAGGGCCCTGTTTTTTGGGATTGAGTAATCCCATCTGTGTGCCTTAGATCCCCTCCCAGGTTTGCTAACCAGGTTTGTGGCGTGCCTCAAATCTGTGCTTGTTCTGTAGAGGAAAATAGGATTGTAGATGCATTGGATAGGTGTATTATTTATTGGAGGGCTATTTTGCTTTCATTTTGTATAGCTGCTCTTTTTACTTAGAAGTCTCTAGAGGTGGATCAGCAGGAGTGCAATGTTAGAAAGCACTTGGCTGGAAAAAGAGTACATTGTGGTGCTGGACATGTAAAAACAGAGCAATTTCAGTATTACCTGCAAAAGGGGGAGGGAGAGTTCATTTATGTTTCTGCCTGGAATCTGTAGAGATAGGGGAGTGTTCAGAGGATGAAAACATACATAGAGATGATTGAAAACATCCTGTGTCTTATGAATGCACATTTAGCATCCTGAGAAATTGCACAGAAAACCTGCATGTAGCTCACAGCATCGTTCCCACCCCCCTTGGCCTCATTACAAACACAGAAGTTAGGCAGAGCAAACCATCCAAAAGGGAGACTGTTAATTGTTAAATCATTTGTACCCCATTTTTGTAATTCAAGGTGTGGTTTTTTCCTGTTGTCCTTCCACATTTTCCAGTGATTTCGTATAATTAGTGAAGATGACTTTCATGTTCCCTGCAACTATTGTATATTTTTGTTGAAAAAATTTCAAAGTATGATTTTTATTTTTAGGTGATTTTTCCTCCTTAAAATAAGCACTCAGAGCAGAAGTTCTCTGTCAACAATACCAACTGCTTTGTTACCTCAATATTATGAAATTTATTGAGCTTCTAATACATTTATCAGATAGTTTCCATGGCATTAAAGAATTGGTGTAGTGGCAACAAAAGAGCATTGCACAGTCAAAAAGGGAAAAATCTCTTTCTACTTGCTATTTGCTTTTGATCATTAAATTATTTCCCTATAGCTGTGATTTTATTATAATCTTTTCTTATGAATCTTATCTATAGGTCAAATGCTGAAGTTCCTAAATAGTAAAGCATCCTAACAATTTGTAAAGTCTCTTGACTGAGAGCTGCAAGATGTGCACCTTCTTGTTCAAATGCAGTTACTTTTGAATTTTTAAAATATTCCTTTATCATAAAAAGTCTGGCCTTGTCAGACCTAAGGATGCCACCTGAAACTTGTCATATGGGAAATAGTTATGATTTGAGTTGTAGAAGAAGAAAGACAGAGCTTCTGTTTCCTGTTGGCTTCCATGGGAACTGCCTGCTTATCTTGTCTGTGCAGCTCTTTATTTGAGAAATTTGGTATGTTTTCCAGATATCAGATATACAAGTATCAGTAAACTGTTAATAAAATCACTAAGTTAAATGCTTTCTTCTCATGTATAAACAGGAATTTAAGGTCAGAGTGGTTACGATTTCCCAAAATAAAATTCAGCTTTATTTACAGAATTAGAAATAGCTCTTAGGACTCCTAATTTATTAATAAGAAACACTGGAGCTTGGTTTGAACTGTATGTACATGATCAGGGATGAATCCTGGAACTACTTCTAGTTGATATAAATCTGGACATAATAGGCCATCTCTGTGTAAGGTTTGGGAACAGGGCCATGATCTCAAAAGGAAGAAGGACTTAGCCAATTTAGTATTTTTTTATGAATATGTATGATGTTCTAGTCATAAGTAATAAATTTCTTCACTTTCTTTGTGCTCTTTTCAGTTGTCTTTTGAGTATGCACTTAACTTTATAATCTGTTTATATCTGTTGATTGTAGAATTTTTTTTCCAACAATCTTAAGAGTTTCTGGTTGTTTCTAAAAAGTATTTGATGGTGTTTAGAAAGGGCAATACACTGCTAATATTTTTTTGGTTGCTTGTTACTGTCTCCCACATTGGAAATGTAGTTTTGTAGGGCAACATTTATAGAGAATGGGCAGGTTAAGAAGAAGAAATCCTCTCTGATCTTAACAGTGTATGAGTGAAAGTGCAGTTGGTGAGGAATTCTGTCAGCTTATGCCAAATCTTCCAATGTTTTGTCAGTTCTCTATATTCATTTCTCAGTCTCTCTAGGACTGGCAATTTTCCTATGGCAAGAGTGGTGGTGGGTTATTTTTTGTTTTTTTGGGGGGAAGGGGGTTTGGTTTTGTTTTGCTTTGCTTTCCTTTTGTAGCCTCAAGTGTAGTTGTTTCACTTCTAGAATTTCTCAGTCTGGCTTCTGGAAGTGTTTAGTGATGATGATTCCCACCTTTTCCTCTTCTTTTTTTATTTTTATTAATTTTTAAAGTGAAGTAAGTTGCAATTATGTAAAATGTATTTCTGTACTTTTCACAAGATGGAGTTGAAAATCTTGATAATTTTCTGCAGGATATTTAGACTTTATCATAGAATCACAGAGTCACAGAATGGTTTGGGTTGGAAAGGACCTCGTTGGGTTGGAAGATACCTCGTTCCAGCCCCCTGCCATGGACAGGGACACTTCCACAGGCCAGGATGCTCAAAGCCCCATCCAACCTGGCCATCATCATGAAAAACTTTTGGTTTCGGTCTGTGCTTGTACAGTATGTCTTTATAATACTTCCCAGTAATACTTATCTCTCTAATAATATTGCCATTTTCTTTTCTGTGCCCAAGTGTAACCCTATGAGTCTGTAATAAAACCTGTTTCTGTAATAACTACCTCCTTTATATTCCTTTCCTGAGGTACCTTCAACAAGTACAAGTTCTGATTCAGCCAAGCTATTATTTTTATATAGTTCACATGATTGTTGAAGTATAGTGCTGCCTTTATAATTGATTGTGTTATGGAGCTTTACTGTTGTGAAAGGGCACATTTTCCATATCTCTGGAGTTATGTGTGTATTTATAAAGTCTGTGTTTGTGTATATTACATGTGTATAACATATCTGTGTATATAAATAAGCTATGGCTATACTTCATGTCTTATACAAAGTTTAGGTTTTGAGTTCATTTAATTTTCTCTTCTGTTTTTAAAATGGAATATTGCTCCTGTTCATTGGTAGAGCTTTATAGTAAGGCAGCAGTCCTTTCACATTCATCCATTGTAAGCTACTGCCTCCCTGAGAAAAGAGCACTTTCATTAATGCTTTCTGGGGAGTGGGAGGAGGACACACAACTATTTTTAGGCTCAGGGTAATTTCCTTTCACCTACAGTTTTTTCATTCAAGTTATTACTGTTTCTTTGGCTCAATCAGGCAAAAATCCTTAGTAACAGAGGAGAGGACTTGGGGAGTTCAGGGAGTTTTGGTAGGGTGGGTATTTATGGATTGCTGTAATCTTGGTAACTGTATAACTCCCAAGTATCACCAGTTGGGCTCACTTTGCTTCCCAAGAGGTTAAGGCAAATCTGTTAGAAAAATACTAGAATCTTCTTTCAGCTGAATATGGCAGTGTTCCTTTTCCTTTGGAACCTCCCTGGTTGTGTCATTCTGGTTGCAGGTGCAGTGACAGGAGGGATTTTTCTGGTGGCACAACTTCATGGAGAAGTTCTGGAGCCAAGTGCAGCCTCTCATCTGCTGGGAGAAGTGTCTGTGGGACCACAGTGTAAAACAGATTGCTAGAAACATTCCACCTCCTCCTGGTTTCAGTGATGTGCTTGATCCTGTGTCCTCTCAAACAGTTAATTCAGCAGATCCGAAATGCTGGCGGATATTTATGTAGGGTTGATAGTTTCTGTGCCTGTGGTTTTCTGCCTAAAGTAAAAAATAGTGCAGCTACAGTCTGAGGGTCTTTATCAAGCATTTCGAAAGATAAGGCAGCTGTCCAAAGAATCAGTGTGAAATACTTTTCCTGCCCTTAGTTGTTACACTTGGTTGAAAATTTTGTCTGTTTTCAACCAAGTCTTGAAGCCAGACTGAAGGGGAATCAGTTTGATCAGGAGTAATCGTGATCCACAGTAATGGAAGGTTTTTTGCCAGTATTTTTTTCTAATTGTTATATTAAACAAATCTAAGAGTATATACATTTTCAAAATTATATACGTGTCAGTATCAATTTACTTTTGAATTTCCTGTAGGAGGTCTATTTTTCAAGTCACAGTATGTCTGATACTGTTTTTTTTTCTTGAAAACCAAGTATTTAAGATTTTATTTTAAAACACTTCAACATTTTTAATGCATTTTATTAAAAAGGTATCATTGTTTTGTATTTTTTCTCTTTATTATTTTTTACCACTCCTCTTCCTTTCCAATATGTATGATAGATTATTATCTGTAGTATTTTCCTTGTGTGTGAAGTGCATGGTCCTTCCTGTAGCATCTGCAAGAATCTGGGGCAGAGCAAAGAAATAATATAGCAGAGTTGCTGTGCCTGGTTAAATGGGCAGAAAGCAAAAAAGTGAAATGGATCATTTCTGGGTAGCTTCCTAAAAGAAAAAAAATAGAATATCAGATTGCTGTAAAGTCTGTTTTACATGGTTGGACATGGTGCCAGCTCTTCTGTAACAGCAGCTTCTTGTGTTCCCCGAGCTGAAGAGCTTGTTCCAATACCTTAATGTTGTACTGCAGAACTGAGTGAGTTACAGGAGATGTGGAGACAAGCAGGCTGCTGTTTTGAGTATAGGAGTTTGTGGATAATTAGGGTATTTCTGAAGACTTTGTGAATTGGAAAAGGTGCATCTCCTGCAAAACATGAGTTGAAGATTCAGCTGTCCTTACTTGATGGGATTTTGCAGAAGTTGAAGTGAACCATCAGTGATATTTCAGGAGAGTAAAGGCTGACACCTGTGTGCTCCTGCTGGTTAAAAGTATCAGTTTTAGAACCTGACCCCCAGCAGGAGATAACCATAAATTAACTCAGTTACAGCAATTTTAGTTCTGAAAAACCAGATACCATCATCAAGAATAAGGTTAAGTTGAAATTATTTGTTTTCTGGAGAAGTTCTTTGCTGTCAGATTTTGATTAAAGCAATGAAATAAATGTAAGTTGCATGGTTATCTGTTTTATGCTTTTCATTGTAAAGGGTGGCTGGGCATGAATGTTGTGTAGGTAATGGAGGAAACATTTCTTCAGGTGTTCTTTTACCACAAGGTTAAGGAGATCTGTCATTAGAATTATTAGTGAGTTTCTAACTCTTTGAGGAGCAATGAGAAAAAAAGTTGTGTCTTTCAGAAGAAGTAACTGTAGTCTGTGTTGGATGTGCTCTGTAGTTTTCTGTGGGATTCCTGGAAGGGCTTCAGGAATTTTTGGAGATACATTGTATGTGATGTATCTTTTCATAATGCTTGTGATGCAGCTACCTAGTCTGAGTTGTGCTCTTGTTGTTTGGGATTTCTGTGCTTCTTTGCAGTGTCATGAGTTTAATGTTATTATTACTTCCTTGGTTTTTTGGTTTTTTTTGGCACGTGATTGTACTGAGCTTGGATTTTCAAGTTTTACAGTGTAGGTGGTAGCAAATTTGTTTGTTGCTTTCACTGCTTTTGTCATATGGATTATGCTGCAAAGGAAATCTACTGCAAGTTAAATTTTTCATATTAGAAATTGATACTGTGGGTAGTCAAAAACTGAGGGAAGGATGAATTCAGATTCTAGAGGAATTAAATATTCTTATTTTTCCTTTATGTTACCCAGTAGGATGTACTGTGAACACATAAACTTTCATTAGTTTTCTTGGCAAGTTTTTCTTGTGTGCTCTCCACTTTCACATTCCAACAGCAGGACATAGATGTTATATGCAGTCTCTGTATAAATGAGAAAGTCTAGTGAGTGTTTTCTGATTTCATATAAGGTTAACTGTTCAAAACTGTTTATAAAGAATATGTTTTCCCAATATTGTGTAAACAAAAATGCAAAAGGTGGTGATTACAGCTGAGACAGTACTTGAATCCCTGTAGAGAATAAAACTTACTGGTTGAATATTGTCAGTGTTACCAAGGGAGAGTAAATTTGGCAGCTTGCGCTCTCAGTGTTTTCAAATAACATTTTTGGGATAGCTTTTTGAAGAAGTTGAGATGGTACTTGATGTCATCTTGGTTCTCCTTCACTTTCCCTTTATTCCACCCAGCCCATACTTCTCCTGTTTTCTTCTTTGCTTGTTCCTTATCACTGCCTTCCTTACTCCCACTTCTTTTTCTTCCTGCACCCTCTGACAGATATGATAACATATTTTTCCACAAGAGGGTGATAAAACTCACACGTGTTAAAATGAGCACTCCAGGTGGAGGGGATTGCAGAGGTTATTGACAAACTCAATAAAATAAAAGTAGCTGTATTTATACAGAAAAAAAATTAGTCTGCTCATCTTCAGCTCCATCCATGTGTTACAGTGGTTGTTTGTGTGTACTTCTGGAGGCAAGACTGGACCTGTCAGGATGGAGATCCACCCTGGGAAGAACATGCCAGCTCCATCCTGCCTCTGTTGCAGTAATCAGACCTTGCTGCAAGACAGTCTTTCATATCTGTTATTCATGCAATAATTTTCCTTTTCCTTTCTCCCCAATGCACTCTTGTGAGTATTTCTTGCTTTCCCCCCTTCCCTGTTTACTAGGAAACAAAAACTCCTTCTTCACTGGTCCTAAGAAACTGCAGTGGTTGAAATTTCTGTTCATCTTCAAAAAGTGCAGAAAGGATGAAGAGGTGAGGCAGAGATAGAAAAAAAAAAAAAATCAGCCACCACTGTGATTTGTCTTTAAAAGAGAATCTTAGTAAAAGTTTGTATCTGTTTTTGACTGTACTCAGACTTGAACAAGTATTTTACTCAGGACTAGATGTTGCTTCAGTTTTCCTTTTTAGGGCTAGGAAGGCTGATGGAAAAAAGTGGTTCTTAGTCCCTTTAAGAAGAGCAGCTCCAAAATTGTATGCCTTAAGTGATGGAGACCATGACTAGAGTTCTGGCACCTGGGCTTGGCTCTTGGAAAAGTGGTGTGGCTGGATGACAAAGATGTGGGAGCAGATCCATTATATATGTGGGAGAGGGTTGGGAGGCAGGGCTTTTTAGATGACCTTCAGAAGAAGTCAACATTTCAGGGTGGTTGTTAGCCTATATTCTGAATGCCATAATAGCAGAAGAAGTATCTGTTGCTGTAAATTGCTTTGGAATATGATCTGAGCTGCCAGGTTAAACCTCTGTAGTCACAAGTAAAGAGCTGTTGTGTGTATTAATATTAGAGAAATGAGAAAATGAGTTCTCTGCTGTGGGTTAGGCATAAGCCAGGCAGTGAAAAGGCTCCTGGAAAAATCCTAAACACTTCATTGCCATGAGTCAGCGGGAATTGTGGCAAGGAAGGAGAGAGGAACAAAGTACTTGAGGTTATGTTTACTCCATCCTCCTATTAACTGTGAAATTCCAGGTCACAGAGTGAAATTTCTCACTCATCTTTAATTTCAGGAAGAACAAACAAGGGTCCCAAATAATAAATAAAAAAGATTCTATCTTTTTCTTACAAGACAGCCAGAGTCGATGATCTTGTCAGAATCTCTTTTTAAATATTTTTGTCTCTCTTTAACTGTAGGAAATTCCAGTGGCAAGAGAAATGTGTTGAATTTCTCAGGACAAGTCTGTTCCTCTTCCTGTTCTTCTGCTGTCCTGTTTGTCCCTAAACTACCACATCCATAATGGGCTCAGTCAAGTTCAATAAACAGAATTTGGAGCTCTTGCTTCATGGGCCAAGTTTAAGCTTTGGTTCAGATATCCTATAATCTCAAGTAGGACAGAATCTTCCAATTAACACTCTTGAGGGGAGCATCCCCACTCTCAGAGCAGAAAAAACAATCTACAAAACCCAAACAATACTTAGAATTTCTGTATATGCTTCTGAGCTGATCCTGAGTGTAAGGGAATTGGGGAGAATCTAATTTCTATTAGCAATTTAGAAGTGTTTTTAAAAAGTTTTTTGGGATATTCTCCTAACAAAAGAATGCCATAATACCTAGGGAGAAAAAAAAAAAAAAAAAAGAAAAATGGATAGAAACAGGTTGATTTT